>CM076584.1:1368529101-1368653649 GCA_034641835.2 Pinus albicaulis
GTAGAAATTTGTTGAATAATGATTAATTATCCACCGAGATTATCCTGATCACATATCAATTCGAATTCATATGCAACACATAATCTCTTCCACTCAGATCATCACACATGCAGAAATAAAACAAGCGATAGCACATCAATTCATCATACACATTAACACAGTATGTATGGGGAAAGCTTATAGCTGAAAAGCCCGCAGCTATTGTGTATATTATAATGGAGAAAACATGTAACAAACTCAGTACAATACTCCTCACAAGTACTCAGTACTATCTCATGAAGTTACACACAAACTAGCTTGGTTTTGAACAAGTCACAGGTTCAAAACACATCCACTAATTGCCTACCTCTATTGCGCAATCATGGCCTGTCTAAATAGAGATCCAAGGTTCGAATCTCCTTGGCTTGACAGCGCAATCATCATGGGCAATTGCCTCCAAGTGTGGTGCAAATCTCATGCACAACTGATGTCACAATTGATAGTTGTACTCACCCTTTCATCTACCTCTTTCACTGGTCTCCACTGAACTGTCCATGCACTGTAGTGAACTGATGTGTTCTTGAGTTGAATAATGAGTTACTAATTAATGAATTAAATAATATTTAATTCACTCCACTCATTACTAGTTGATTAGCTAGTTAAATTAATCTCAACTAGTTCAACTAAGTTAAACCGAACACAACTCCACCAACTGTCTCATCAACTCCACCAAACTTCTGCCACTGAAGTCCTAACTGAAGTCAACCATGCATGAACTCACCAAACCCCTAGGAATAGCGTAATTCCTCTGTCAGATGCATGAGCCACTTCTGTAGCTCGAACTGAAGTGCTCCAAGAGAGTAAACTGAAGTTTAGAGTCCAAATATTATTAAGGTAAATAATATTTGACTTCCCTATTTTTAGGATAGGCAGTCTAAAAATAGACTTCGACCTAAATGTCTAAAAATAGAGGTCCATCTATTTTTACCAACATGACCAATACTCCAAGAATAACATACTGCAACCCCTGGACCATGCTTCATATGTCTAAAAATAGACATAGTCTAAAAATAGACTTTGCGCCAAAAATAGCCTGCGGGCCCACTTAGTGAAGGCGACTTCATTTCACTAAGCTCCATCATCTTGTTTCATTTTCAACACTCCCTCTCAACAAGATATGGATTATCTGCAACCCCTATCCTGCCTCTGTGGTATTCGAATTTTCTCCTGGTGAGCGCCTTCGTCAAGATATCAGCATCCTGATCCTCCGTGGGAATGTATGAAAGTAACATGATTCTCCGCTACACACAATCTCTGATATGATGGTACCCGATGTCGATGTGTTTGGATCTATCATGAAATACTGGATTAGCCGAGAGTTTAATGCAACTCTGGTTATCACAATAAATCACAGTAGGCTCCAAGTGTGACCCGAACAACCCGACCAGGATCTTCCTCATCCATATGGCCTCGCATGCGGCCAAGCTTGCTGCCATATACTCAGCCTCTGCTGAACTGAGTGCCACGGATCTGCGCTACTGTTGTACCCGAAGCTAACATGCGACCAATCTTGAAAACTCCTCCGGATGTTCTCTTCGATTAAAGTTGGGCTCCCTGCCCAATCTGCATCGGTGAAGCCCGAAAGCTTCGCTCCATCCTCCCTATTTATATTTCTGTACCATGTAGACCATAGCCATCACGATGTGCCACTAAGATAACGCAATACATGCTTGCACCTTTAAAAGAGCTTGGTAGGCTTAACCACTAGCTTGCGAAAGTTGGTTAACAGCATAGCATATATCGAGTCGTGTATTGACCAGATACATAAGCGACCCCACCAACTCTCGATAGACAGTGGCATCCACTACCTCCGCTAAAGTAGCATCCTCCTTCCTCCAACCACCAGGAAGAGGAGTGTCAACAGGCTTGCAGCCTTGCATGTTGAACATCTCTAGAATCTCCCGAGCATACTTGCTCTAAGAAACAAACAGTCCTCCACTGCGCTGCCAAATCTCCAATCCCAGGGAAATAATGAAGGATGCCCAAGTCCTTCATTTCAAACTCTCGTGCAAGATCCTCCTTGCAGTAACTCCAGCTCGCTCATCACCGTTAAAGCCATATCATCTACATAAGGTCGATGATGTGGCTCCCCTCCCGCCTGATAAAGGTACGGTTGGGATCCGCCTCACTCTTGGAGAATCCAAGTCCGGTGAAATAACTGTCTATCCGTGTGTACCAAGCACGAGGTGCTTGTTTCAACCCATACAACGCTCTCTTGAGCCTGCACACATGCGACTCGCTGCTGAAGATCTCGAAACCTTCGGGCTGCTTTATGTACACCTCCTCCTCAATGATTCCGTTGAGGAACACAGTCTTCACATCCATCTGATGAATGTGCCACCCCATCTGCGATGAGAGAGCAAGAATCGTCCGTATGGAAGAATACCTTGTGACAGGGTGCAAAAGTCTCCTCATAATCGATCCTCTCGATCTGTGAGAAGCCACGGGCGAAAAATCTCACCTTATACTTCTCCACACTCCCTTCAGCTGCCTGCTTCACTTTGTAGATCCATTCCGAACCCACCACTAATTTCCCTTCTGGTCTTGGGACAATCTCCCATGCACTGTTTCCGACGATCGAATCATATTCTTCAATCATGGCATCTACCCATGTGGGTTCCTCCTGAGCTCCTCAAAAGAGGATGGCTCCATCACAACATTGACTCACAAGAGCCATGTATCTAATTAATGCCGTCCAGGTGGCCCCACTTCTCTGTCTGTATTTGTCTTGTGGGTGGTCCTACAACCTTCTGCGCATCTTAAGCCGATCGCTCGGCAAAGCGAGGTAACGCATCGCCCTCGATGGTTAGCGTTTGCATGGGTGGTTCTTCCCACCTCTTTGAACTTCCTCTTGTGGGGATCCACATCGGAAGCTCATCCTTGGGAGCTAACAGCTCCTCCTCTGCATGCAAGTGTGGCTCCCTCTCAAGCGAACACTGCATGGCTTTCTCCTCCTGAAATTTAATATCATGTCGCACAACAGTGTTGCGACTATCTAACACATACACCCGATAGTTGTGTGGTGTATCATTGTACCCCACAAATATTCCAACCTCGGCTGTTGGATCCAGCTTCTTCCTTGCATCCTTCGTCACATGCATGTAGACAAGAGAGCCAAAAATTCGCAAATGGGAAATGTCAGGGCTCTTGCCAGAATAAGCCTCCTCTGGTGTACTCATGCCAAGAAGCTTGTGAGGACAATGGTTACTTGCCTTCTGTTGTATTGCATGCCTATGACCCACAAGTGAAGGGGTAGGCCACGATCATGCGGCATCGCGTGCGGCACCACGATCGTTACGATTGCCGCATTACGACCACCGTTCTGGCTGTGGGTTATGGGGTGCGATGAGCTCTCTCACGAAATCATACAACGTTGTAGAACTCCTTGAATTCAGCGAGATGAATTCACCACCGGCTCTTGTTGCTCCTTAAAGCAATCACCTTCTTCCCGACTCCTTCTCGACCGGTGCCCAAACTCCCCACCAAAACTTCGGAAATGTATCGCTCTTCTTCTGCACATGAAGATCCGGCCACTTCGAGGAAAATCATCAACAAAGATCACGTAGTACTTGTTCTTTCTTTGTCGAAGCAACTAAGAAACACACACGTACGTGTGAACTCTCTCAAGGATCGTCGTGGCGCGACTATCCTTCTCGTGAAGTGGCTTTCCATACTTCCCCTAAAGTACACCCCTTGCACTGATCTGACTATGCAAGAGTGCCCTTAGGAAGCCCAGTAGAAATATGCTGCAGTATCTTCAAAGCTCCATGGTGAAGGTGGCCCAATCTCTTGTGCCACAATTCGCCCTCATCTAAAATCCCGACTCACCACTTCTCCCGCCTTGCATGCCATTGCTGCGTAGCCATCTACTTGCAACTGATAAAGGTTCTTGACTCGAACCCCTATCTTCCGAGTCTCTCCAGTTGTCTTACTGCGCAGGAAAGCCTTTCCCTCGCTGAAGACCACATCATACCCCTTGTCTTCCAACATCGCCACAGAGATCAGATTCTTCATCAATCCTGGAACATGCAATACTTCCTTCAATACGAAGGGTTTACCAGACTCCCTCTCAAAGGAAATGGTACCGATACCGGTCGCACTGTATCTACCATCATCGCCCATCTCGATGTGCACTCCAAGATCTTTGTCCTCCAGATCTGAGAACAAATCCCGATCTCCCGTCATATGAAATGACGCACCGCTGTCCAAGAACCAAACCGATCCCATCACACTTGAAACCAAGCATGCGATCGGTGAAAATTCAAGCTCGAACTGTGAAGCCAAAGCTTCTCCATCTGCAGATCTTCCCGCTTGCTTGTTCTTCTTCTTCTTTGGACAATTGGTAGCATAATGTCCGTGATCATGGCAGTGAAAACACTTCACTTTCGCCATATCTGCTTCTTGCCCTTTGCACCAGAATGAGAGGTTTTATTACCCTTCCCCTTCTTTACTTTAGCCACCAAAGCGCAGTTTTCTTCATCAGCTGAAGATCCATCTCGAGTAGTCCTCCTTATCTCCTCCTGCATGAGATCCGCCCAAAGGCGCTCCCATCCCGGCAACTTCTCCCAACCATTGACACTATCTTGATATGAGTGCCAAGCCTTCGGTAGACCAAGGAGAGCCAGGTCGACCATGTCCTCGTCCTCGACAGTCACCCCCACACTTCCCAGCTCATCTCTGCATTGAGTGAACTTCGTGAGGTATTTGGCGATACTGTCGCCCTTCTCCATCTTGATGTTCCTGAGCTTATCTTTGAGCGACAGCTTCCTTTAGTCGCTCTTACTCTGGAATAGATCCGTCAAAGCTTTCCACATTAAATATGGAGAAGCCTTTCCATGCAGGCTGGATACAATATGATCCTTGACGCCCTCCAACAGGATCCTTCGACATTTTTCCATCTTCTTTTGCCATGCTTCGACTTCAGCAGGATCAGTGGGCTTTTGGACATCCGTATCCACGAACTCCTTCAGTCCATTATCTTCTAATACTGCCTCCATGTGATCCTTCCATGCAACATAATTCGAACTGCCTTCAAGAGCATATTCGAGTCGCAAACCGTTGAAAGACATTTTCAACTCCGGCACCAAGAAAAACAAAACTGCTGCAAAATTCGAATTCCAACTCAAAGCTCAATCGCTCTTGATCTGTGAGAAAAAATTATTTCTAGCACAGAGATCGACTGCAGGGGAATTTACTGGATATATCAACTTTCAGAGAAAGGATGGATCCAGAGGCTACCTGGCCCGCTTACAGACTCTGTCTACCGAAATAAGTTTGTAATCACCGTAATAGATCTGATGATCAATATAGCTCTGATACCATGTAGAAATTTGTTGAATAATGATTAATTATCCACGGATATTATCCTGATCACATATCAATTCGAATTCATATGCAACACATAATCTCTTCCACTCAGATCATCACACATGCGGAAATAAAACAAGCGATAGCACATCAATTCATCATACACATTAACACAGTATGTATGGGGAAAGCTTATAGCTGAAAACCCCGCAGCTATTGTGTATATTATAATGGATAAAACATGTAACAAACTCAGTACAATACTCCTCACAAGTACTCAGTACTATCTCATAAAGTTACACACAAACTAGCTTGGTTTTGAACAAGTCACAGGTTCAAAACACATCCACTAATTGCCTGCATCTATTGCGCAATCATGGCCTGTCTAAATAGAGATCCAAGGTTTGAATCTCCTTGGCTTGACAACGCAATCATCATTGGAAATTTCCTCCAAGTGTGGTGCAAATCTCATGCACAACTGATGTCACAACTGATAGTTGTACTCACCCTTTCATCTAACTCTTCCACTGGTCTCCACTGAACTGTCCATGCACTGTAGTGAACTGATGTGTTCTTGAGTTAAATAATGAGTTACTAATTAGTGAATTAAATAATATTTAATTCACTCCACTCATTACTAGTTGATTAGCTAGTTAAACTAATCTCAACTAGTTCAACTAAGTTAAACCGAACACAACTCCACCAACTGTCTCATCAACTCCACCAAACTTATACCACTGAAGTCCTAACTGAAGTCAACCATGCATGATCTCACCAAACCCCTAGGAATAGCATAATTCCTCTGTCAGATGCATGAGCCACTTCTGTAGCTCGAACTGAAGTGCTCCAAGAGAGTAAACTGAAGTTTAGAGTCCAAATATTATTAAGGGTAACTAATATTTGACTTCCCTATTTTTAGGATAGGCAGTCTAAAAATAGACTTCGACCTATAGGTCCAAAAAATAGAGGTCCATCTATTTTTACCAACATGACCAATAGTCCAAGAATAACATACTGCAACCCCTGGACCATGCTCCATATGTCTAAAAATAGACATAGTCTAAAAATAGACTTTGCACCAAAATTTTCCTGTGGGCCCACTTAGTGAAGGCGACTTCATTTCACTAAGCTCCATCATCTTGCTGCATTTTCAACACTCAATTACATGTAGCTCAAATTGGAGTTTTGTAAATACCTTAATAAACTTTTGCACCATTTTCTCCAAAGTATTATAATATTGGAAGCCAATGGGATAGTAATCCTTGTGGGTACCCAAAATATAGAATTAGGATTGTAAGTCTTAAATAAATTCTATCCAAGGTTTAACATCATTCTCATTTAATTCAACATTGAGCATAATATTACCTTGAAATTTGTGGGGGGGGGGGGGGGCTCTAATCTCTACTTGAGATTTTACCATGATTTAGAAATAAATACCTTTGTGGGAACAACAAATTTTGGACTATGTATTCATATTTATTATATATTAAATATAAATAACCTAACACTCTTTGAACCACACATCCTTAATGAGGGTGAAAGGGATCAATTCTTACCTTCCATTCAAGATTTCAACACTATATGTATAGATAATTACCAAAGGATACAATTATATAAAATAATATTAGAATGGACATAAGGCGTCAAAATGAACTTTGCAATGTGGAATTGAAGGGTCAAATACTAGGTAATACCAAGGAGAAATCTAAGGATCTATGTCTTTATCTTTTACTAAAATAAGGATTTTGGAGACCAAAAGTATTTCAAAATGGACCTCTATAGGTACCATATGAATTCATTGATTCTCGAAACTATGGATATTATGATTTAGGAATATAAGAGATAGTGTTGAGTTTTTTAATTTACGGGGCATCAACTTTTGTTAAATTTTGTTGGCTCTAAACAATGTTTTTAGCCTTGTAACAAGTTAAGTCTGATGTAGGGTTTCTTAAGCCTTGACATAAGGTGTTCTTATGATCAATATCATTCAAATGAGATATTTCACATCTAAAGTGGAGTTCATATGATAAATTTTGGGCCCTAGCAATGTAACCCTTGAAATATTTCTCATATATACGAGTGACTACCATGTTAGGTCACCATAAAATATGAAGAGTTAATAATTAGTGTCTCTCTATAAGAAACTTCTATAACACGATATAGGTTCCAAGAGGGTTTAAAAAACATAAAACTATAATTGACCCTTATTCTAGTTATCAAAAACTTATGAGAATGACATAAGAGGGTTCACTTTTTCACTATCCACTAGTGTTCCATTGCATGAGCTTAAACATGGAGAATGTGCTAATAGAGTAGAGAGTCAAACATATTGCGGAGGACTGTATAAGCATGGAAAATTTTAGGGGTTAATATTCACAAGTGGGCTAATTTTCCATGCCTTTTCCAAAAAACAAATCGTTAATTTCAATTTTTTCCAAAAATTATTCACCCAACTTTTATAGTATGATTTTTTTTTACCTAAAAAATCATCAAAAACTTATAGATAATATATAAAATTATAAAAAATTGAATACTTTTACAAAAACAATGCCAAACATTTTACAATTTGCAAATTATGTACTAGTGAGATTTTCCAAGGTTTAAAAACTTTAAAATAAATTTACATCCTTAAATTTTTCCTTGTGTATAAGACCATATTGCTTTATAGCTTTTCATGCTAAACATGGAAAGATTTGTGTGTGCGTGTGTGTGTGTATTGCATTCTCGATACTATAACATGAATGAAGACATAGTTCTTCATTTATTACTAGTTATTTATGTGTGTTTCTACAATAAATATTTACACCAAAGGTGTCACTTGTTGAAATTGGTCACGCTAGGCATTGTCTACCTTTTTCATCTCCATTTGACATTTCTCTGTCTCCTGTTTTGACATGGATCAACTAAAACTTAAGAAAAAAAAGGAATTACACGTCTTATTTCAAAACATACCATTTTTCTAAATAAAATTTTCTTATATATAAATGAATGATATAAATAATAATGAGGAACTTATCATCAAGGAGCTTATTAGAATTTGAATCATCTCAAAACCCTAGGAAATTGGTTGGTTGAGTGCCACGTGGCACGAATATAATTTTTTTAATTTATGAAAAGAAATGGGCCATTTTGCAATATATAATTTGCTTATATATAGATGAATGTTATAAATAATAATTAGGAACTTAACATGGAGGAACTTATTAGAAAATATCTGAATTTTTTGTCAAGTTCCTATAGAAATTATGGCTATGGGGATTCTTAAGGTAACTCCCACACAAAATTTCTTTAACTAATTATGATAAGGTCCCACCTTAAATTGTGTTCAACTTGAGACGTTATTGGTTTTCTTTTCTTTTTTTAGGAATGACCATCCTTAACATAAAGACTTCTCAACTATGGTTAACTTACATGGTCACTCGTTATTGTGGGGCCTACAAAGTTGTGCAAGGGAAACAATAATTAATTCTGGAAAGATGAGAAACAAAGAAAGAAAATTTTAACGTCCACAAGGCTTAATATATCCTATGGTACCTCTTTAAGAGTGAAAAACTTGAAAAAAAGTATGCACCTCAAGAGATTTAATCCTCTTCAAAATGGATCTATATTGGTTCTATATATGCATATAGAATGTGTAACTTTTCATTTTTAAAACTACATTTTTTGAATGCATAATTGTATACAATGCCTTGAAATTGTACTTGGACACTTAGATTGTGTAAAATACACGACATAAATTTGCAATTTCAACAAATCTTTGCTAGATAAAATTTAGATTTAAATTTAAAACTAGAACGAATGACTCCAAATTAATTTTAAAATTTTAAAATGATATAGCTAAAATTCTAAAACAACCCACCTTCATTATGTTGATTGCTTAATATTCTGGAATCTAAAGGTCACTCCAGTGAAATATGCTCTTTTATCTAATCTCATCATCAACACATACTGGCTTTAGTCATTTCCTCTGTGAAATTATATTTTTTGTGCCCCAATGACCACGAGGACCTATAGTAATGTTTCTCTTCATTACCTTGCATGTTATAGCTTGGATATAATATGTATATAAGGTTTTGACATAGTGGTATGATTAGAAAAAAAATGATTTAGCTAGGTGGTTCAAGAATCATCTGTCAAATAGGCATCAAAACAAGTGTGATACTATTGCAAGCTTGAACGCATTTCCTCCCCTCCATCATCCACCCTTTAGGTTGTTATCTTTTCTTTGCTGAAACATTTTTGTAGTAACATCGTAGGCATGTTCAATTCCTTTTTTGTATCTTTGTACCTTTAGGGGCAATTTCTAGTTTTATTTTGTTTTCTGTATCTTTATTTTTAGTCTATTACACATATTGCAGTAGCTAAAAGAATCCAAATGATGTGTTTTTATTTTTGTTAGTGTTAATATATAGTCAACTTAGATTCGTCATAATTATTTTAAATATATATATGTTTAAGTGAGTCAATCATTAAAATATCCAAGACAATTTACAAATTAATTATATATATAAATATTTATTTATGTAATGTTGGATCACTTGTTATATACATAGATTATAAATGATTATATCCAATTTCAATATAAACTTGATAATTATTTATATGTATATACTATTTTTCCCTTATGATATTGTTCTTAACTAATTATATATTATTTTTTTCTTATCATATTATTCTTAATTAATTTATTGTGGTGTTTAGATTATACCTGGAAATATATATGTATATATATAATAAATTTTATTAATAAAAAATCAAAAAAATAATTAATAATTAATAATTATAAAATAATATTTAATAACTTATTTTTATCATTAATAATATAATTATAATTAATTAATAAGTTACTATACATTGTAATTTTATATTAAAATATTATATCAATAAACAACTTTTAGAGTGTAAGGAAAATTGAAAACTCAAAAAATAAATTGAAATCAAAACAAACAAGTGTGGATTACCATGATTGCCATTTAACACTTATAAATTGATGCTTATTCATTATTTTAAAGATATCATTTTTTTTTTTTTTAAGAACACTTCATAGTATAAGGGTTAATTTTGATGGGTATTTATGCTTATTAACCTTATTTAACTGTCAAATAGTGATATCTTAAAATCTGATTATACAATATTTTAAACCATCGATTTAAAGAGTGGTGTAAAAATTACCCATGCATGTATGAACTCACACACATATGTATGCAACTTCAATAAAATTATAGAAGACCAAGGAAGTTAGATTTCATTGGCTGAGACTCTAAAATAAGTATCCCACTATGCAACACTCAAAAAACTAAGACTTTAAGATGAGACTTCAAAATAAGCATAAACTCATCCATAATGGATATCTAGACTTATTAATGTGAATATTGAATCTTGAAGCTTAAAATACTCATAGGATTTTCCACCCCCATGGACCATTAGTATTCTATATAAAAAACTAACTATTCTTATTTAGGTAGGTGAAATAGTTATTTTCCTTTTGATTTTGAGAGTTTTGTGTAGTTTCTTTAGTGTCCAAACTAGTGATGGATCTCACTTTTTATAAAATGGGTCTATTTATTAGTTTGAATAGAAAACAAATCTATTTTTGATTGGATATGTAAAAATGAAATGTGTGGTAACCAAGACTATGATGCTTTTGATACATTCACACTTGAATCTAAACAAAACTAGGTTCAATGTACCTTTTAGCTATTAGCCTCAATGCTAAAAATCTCTATTCTTCTTTTTTGTGATTATGAATTTCTTCAAAATCCATGTTCTCATATTATTGGTGCTTGAAATGTTAGAATCCTCCAAATTTGTTGTTTAAAATACATTAGAGTTAACTGTTTGACAAAACTACTTAAAAAAAATTCAAGAATGCTTTTACATAATTTTAAAAATCTTTTAAATTATATAAATAGTGACTATACATAATTGTACCAAATCATTAACTATTTTAGAATTAGGAATAAACGTGGTTGAATATATTTGATATTTTTTTAAATATTAAATACATCCTCATGATACAGATATAATAAAATTAGAATAATAATTTTATCAACATGAAATCTTAAAAAAACTAACATTTCTAAAAATATCATCTTGATTAGAACCCGGACCTTGGACCATGATATTATTAAAAATATATATATTTCAATAAATGTGCTAACAAAAAATGGTGAACATATGATACATTTGTGTTAGATTAACACATACAAATTAAAAATTACATTAAAATATTGACCCTAACCATTGTCGCATGCCGATCCTACACCCTATTCCTCATGAAGAATTAGGTATCTCTAACCATTACGACAACCATTATGCTTTAAGCTCCTCAATATTCATATTATCGATCTCATGATCTATTTTATATAAAAAATTAGCACGTGCATTATCTCGTTCTCTTTTTCGATTAAAACTCGTATCAATACCATTGAATGCACTCTCGACGTTGTTGATAATGGCATCCCTTCCTTCTCGACCAATTTGAGAAGTGGCCTCCATCTCTGACTGCAAGGTTACCACATGCGGAGGTTGATGTACCAAAGGTGGCAGAGGGAGAGGCAATTCAATATCACGTAATGTGCCCTTACAATCACATAACCGACCTCTCCCAGTACCATAAAAATCAGATAGAAGGTCATTATAATCGAGTTTCATACCCAAAAATAATTCTGCATAAAATATTTTTTTTAAATAAATTGGAACCTCATCATTCCATGGAAGCCTTTCATATGCTCCAAGAAACCTATCATACAAATGGTTGGCTATATCAGGGTGCTTGAAATATTGCACCTTCAACATCTTTCTTTTCGGCCCTTCTTTGAAATTAAACACAGATTTTCCATTACTATTATAACCATGTTACTAACCTCAACCCATTTATCAGGACCCATTACTGCTTCCTTTTTATGCCTCATCATATCTAAAAATCCATCCATGGTTGGCCCAAGCTTCTCGTGAACATCAAGAAATGAGCTTAGAGAGTGCATAACTATTTCTAAGCTTTCTCGACTCTCCACAAGGAACTCCAAAATCCCAAGATATTTCCTCAATTTTGAATAATTAATTTTCACCTCTGTAATGTATATTGTTGGAGGTTTTTTTTCCAAAGGAAATCCATTAGAAATATCATATGGATAAGTGGTAGTTGGTGTACAACCTTCTTCTTTAATTTCCTGGCTTCACTTACATCTATTTCGAGAAACATTTTCACCCTCTGCATTAATATATAAAATTACATATAAATATAAAAACATGTGAAGAAATGTATTCATAAACATGAAAGATATACAAGTACAAACATATGCACATAAAATTCATTTACATGTACAAATTTTTTTTAACTTAAAAAAAAAATTATATAATTTACTAAAATAATGATTATCATGATGATCTGATTGATATTAATGAGTACCCAGAGATGGTTTAGCACCATCCTTCCCACCTGGAGATGGTTGAGCACTAGAATGACCACCCAAAGATTAAACTTGTTGACCACCCCCACGCGATGGCATAGTGAGCACAGCTTCTAAAAAAAACAGAAAATCAATTCAATGTATACACATGTCCATACATATGATTCTACCTATTTATCATTTAAGTAATTGAAAATACACACACAAATATATATATATATATATATACCACAATGGTGTGAACAATGGCTCTCCATTGATTGAGTAGATACTCATTTTGACCCAGCTCCTAAAAGAAATAAAATTCATAAAAAGTTAATTTAGAGCTAAATTGATAAAAAATCAATTCCATTTGTATACACATGTAAACATAATATTATATTCAAATATCATTTAAAAACTTGCACACACACACACATAAACATATATATGGACATCCCCTGATTCATTTTATATTATCTTTGATCCATGATCTTGCCCTCTCATAGATGCATGAGACTCGATTGATGCTCGCCTCAAAGAATCATGTGGAAAATGCTCATCCATGATATGGATATCTATAGATACATGATATTTAAAAATTTACCTCATGCATATACAATTCTTCTTAAAATTGTTATTTGAAAATATTGAAAGAATTCATAAAATTGATGTGAAACTCGAGACTAAAAACACAAATGTTGAAGCACACACATTTTGAAAATTAAATACAAAATTTTCTAAAACATGAATTTCACCAAGTTGTGCTTACATATTGGAGGCACACTTGGTATATAATTGAAAAAAACACATGGTCATTAAAAACGACACATTTATAACTAAAAAACACACATATCAAAGACATCTTATAATTCCCATCAATAAATTTTGATGGAGAGCTTCTTAACACTAATTTATCTTTCACACAAAAATCTTGAATTGGACTTACCCCATACAATAGATCACTAGACATCTTATTAACATTTGCACAATGTCTTATACTAAAGGATTGAAATTGTCTAACAATATTTTTTGTTTCTCCATTCAGTTTTTTTAACCTCTCCTTCTTAACTTGGTACACACCTTTCATATAGTTTCACACAAGTTTGGAAATGGTGTAAACTATAACTCAATGTATGCATACTCCCTGGTTGTTCCTAAGCCTTCTATCAATGCAATATAGTATGCTTCATTGTTTTTTTTCTTCAAGGTACATTCATTTTCATTTGGACGACTTTGTACGTTGCAATATTACATAGCACACAAGTATCACTTCTTGCCCTAGATTGGGATAACAAGAAAAATCTATGCATAATGTCCATTTTTTCAACCATGTTTAGTGGGTTTTTTTATCCCTGTAAAAAACAAAATCAATAAAATATTAAATTCATTTATTTCAAATGCCTTAGTGTATGGGATAAATGACATACATGGTTTCCAAAAACACTAGGATCCTCCCCAAATTTAGCTAAAGGTTTTATAATATTTTACCGCCAATGAAAAGGAATGTAATAGCACATCATTGCCAAACTACATCATAGCTAGATCAATATTTAATGAATTCATTAGTATATTCATGGTAGTTCATGATGTCTTATTATTAATTAAATGGTGTTACGTCCCACTTTTAGCATATACCATGCATAAAATAATTTATTTGTTTACTATGCCTTCATGGTAGTAGGAAGCATAGTCATGGTATTCACATGGTTCACTATTTTTTTTATCCTTAATACATCATAACTAGATCAATATTTAATGCATTCATTGGCATATTCATGGTAGTTCGCGATGTCTTAAGTAACACAATAGAGGTTGATTTGTTGCTAGGAATGTGAGTAGAGTCATGTGGAATCATTGATGGTTATTATTGGCATATTGTACCAAAACAATAACCAAACTTTGAACCCAAGAATGAGTAGAGCCTTCATGCCCATATAATGGTCAAATAAGAAAAAATTTAGTCCTTATCACTTTCATAATTCTATATTAGTTGGATATTCACATGAAAAGAAGTTTCATTATAACTTCATTAGTTTGCTACAAAACCTTGATGGTATTAACTATTTTAATGGATAATAATAATCAAAACAAACCAATAATTATTAACTTTGTATTAAATATTGTTTCGTACACATTTATATTTATAAGTGATGTAAAACAACCTCACAATATCCTTTGATCATTGTACCAATCTTATCTTGCATAGAAAGATGGTTAAATTTTCACAATATTCAAAATTTGGGGCTCTAAAGTTTATTCTCTCAAGCCATGATACATTGCCATAGTCATTGTATTCAAAGTTTCAAGGCTCATATTTTCTGAGATAACATTTTAAGAAGTTTATAAAATACATATATTTCCTAATTACATGCACAGCATTGGGATCTATAGTGGAGTTTTATCTGAATGTAGTTCGTATCATGAATATTTAACAGGTGGCACTTCTATTGTGAACTGGATCTCTTCCAACATGGATATTTGACTTGATCTAGTGGTTCAGAAGATTTTGAAATTGGCACTTTTTCGATGAGTCGGATTAACTCAGATCCTGATCTAATCAATGTTTGAAATATTCCATTGAGTCCCATATTGGATGTCCCTAGTCTGAGAATCTGGGAAATTTTGTTATTTTTATGTTTCAAGCACCATATATGTTTTAATCCATATCTAATGATTTCTGAATACAATGGTATTTTCATTTCTCTAATTATTTTAGCCTGCAATTAATTGAACTTGCAACTACAGTTAAAGTTTGTGACTACAAACTTTATAATCATATGCACAAAGACACAAACCTACTTACATGAACGATATCCATAAGCTAGTTTGGGCACAATCTATTCTCTCGGTTGTGATGGGAGCGAAAGGGGGGGTTCATGAACTTAAATCTAAGGTCTTTGTTTTCACTGTAATTTAATTACTATTTAGAAATGAAACTAGAAAATAGTCTTTTAAATTGCCGAATGATACAAACAAACAGGAAGAAAACAAAATGTAGTGATAACCAACTAGTTCAATTATATTCATATATAATATTATATAGTTATAATTAATCGATAAACAAATATTGTGAAAGACAACCTCATTATCATTTCTTCTTTATCCAAGGAATTTTAATTGCGCACTGGCTCTCATATGAATGAAGGAAATGCAAAACCACATTCGTTACAACTAATTATCTCAACTAAACTTACATTTTGATCATTAATATACTTATGTTTCTATTTATTCACTAAAACGAAATAGTATATCTGATACAGATGGTGTTGGATAAATTTTCAATGCACTGATCATAATTATATCGCTTTCCATTTTTGTGTTCCAGTTGTTAAGGAGTTCGGCTACGTCAAAGAGAGAGTGGATTAAATTGACGAGGAGAAGTTGATGTACAAGTATACAGTGATCAAAGGAGGACCCATGGGGAACAAATTGATTTCTTTGAGCTATCCCATGAAATTCATTGCCAAGGAAGAAGAAGGGTGTGTGATAAGTAGGACTTGCAACTAAGAAACCATCCCCAGTGCTCAGTTTGATGAAGGAAAAGTAAAGGAGCTGAAGGAAAACATGAATGTTATGTTCTAGAAGCTTGAGCAGTATCTTATGTCTGACCCCAACATATACTGATAAATTTGTCAACATATATGCATTTATATGTACATAAAATAGTTTATTACCTTGCGTTCATATGAATGAAAAGGCGTAAACTCTCTACACAATAAAGAAAGATTGTGACAAAATTTTAAATCTATGAAAATTCTATTGAAACTTTAGAGCTATGAGTGTTTCCTAACTGATTTTTTCAAATTTTTTCAAACTTCAATTATGTTTCTTAAAACTTGTTAACGGATTGAATTTGTAATTTAGGAAATTAAAAAATCATCATTTCAGTCCCAAAGTTTTCTATCTGCAACTCATCCACTATTTTTCATGTAAGAATGTGTAAATTTTGAATTTTAGCTGGAAAATAGGAGTGATTTTTCTAGGTGTTGTTTCAAAATTAAAAGAATACTAGGTTCGGATGACGAGAATTTTGACAAGAGGAAGAGGACGAGGTGGCTGCTAGGAGGAATATGATGTTGCGGTGACCACGACTCCAGATACTCACAAATACTACAAAACAACAAAAAAAAAACATTGCAAAATTATAAATAGCTTTAAAAAACATGCATTAAAACCAAAAAAAATCCAACTAAGAACTTGTAAATCCCAACACTTACGCGTTGTTATTATCAGCAAATTCCTCTAGCAACGACAAGCCAGAAAGATCCTCCAACAACCACGACTAACTAACAGGCAAGTAAATCTTTCTGCAGTCTAAGCATCGCTATATTTAAAAACAATATTTAGGCCGAATTAATATTTGGGCCAAAATAATATTTAAGCTAAAATATTATTTCGGCCGAAAAATCATTGTCGATTTTTCTACCTCTGGCCAAAAATCCATTTAATGATCGGCATTAATGTAAATGGTAATAATAGTTCGGCCAAACTATTTTTAATATTTTTGACGAAAAAACATTTTGTTCAGCCGAAAAAGTGTGAATGCAAATTTTTTGAGTGTGTTTCTCACAAAAGTGTTACGCAAATTCATGTTTACACCCCCTAATTAATAGGGGTTAATTCCCAAGGAAACAACGCAATGAAATATGGATTTGGGCAAGCATAAAATTGGTTAATTATTAGCCCAGGCTTGTCTAGGAATCAGTGAGATAGATTGCGATAGTGCAGAGGTTTCTCGGGCTTGAGAAAAGCATTGTAATCTTCTCATATTTTTATGAATAATTAAATATACATATAGGAAGGGTTTTTGTCTGTGGATTTCCCCTAACAATCATTGTGTAATGTGTTGATTTAATTCTTTCTCTTGTGCTTCGTGATTTTTCAATTGTTTAATTGTTTCCGCGATTGGTAGAGTAGATTCAAGTCTATTGTTTTAGTAAATTGCAATTAGTGTTTTGAATCTACAAGGAATTTATACATAAATGGCAAGGCAAGGTTGAAAAACACTATCACACCTATAAAAACCCATTCCAATAAAAATAAAAAGAACCGAAACCACACATGCATGTGCCATGCATGCCAAATCTAGAAAAGTAATCACACATGCAAATCGATACATGCAAGTAATATTGTTGTAGATGCTTGATCCTTCTCCTCCTTGCTTGACCTTTTCTTCCCTTTGCCTTATTTTTCCTTCCTTTTCCTTTCTTTATCCAATGCTATAGTGCTCCAAGAGTGTTCTAAGTGTCCAGGAGAGAGAGAGAGAGAGAGAGAGAGAGAGAGCTCCAAAAATGAAATGACAAAAGGTACCAACTAATCCTCAGAAGCCTTTTTATTAACAAGGCCTCTAATTTCTTCAATTTTCCATTATTTTCCTTCATTTTCCTTATCACATGAAACATGTGACCTTTTGCCTTCCTTTTCTCCTAATTTCCATTATTTTCATAAATAAATTTCCAAAAATGTCATTTTTCCTTTCCAAATCCTTTGACATTTCCTTTGCCGATTTCCTTAGCCATAATAAACTAAATAAACACCCACACTAGGATTTTTTTTCCCAACATTCAACTTGGAATATGTGTCCCATGACCTTCATTCTTATTTTTCCTTTATTAATTTTATTTAAATGCTTTTTTTACCAAGGTTGTTACATTCTCTTTCTTCTTTCTTTGGGTCCAATTACTTCTTCACTTTGATTGATGATTTATCTAGAAAAACTTGGGTTTATTAATTGAAACTTAAGAGTGATGTGTTGACATGGTTTTAGAATATAAAACCATTACTAAAAAGGAATATATGCATCGAATTCAGAAGTTAAGAATAGATAATGGATAAAAATATGTTAATAAAAAAATTACAACTTACCACGCTACATAAGGCATTTAAATGTAACACATTATTCCATATACAACACTACAAAATGGTTTTTCTAACAGAAAGAAACACAAATAAAGGAAAAGGTAAATTATATGATGTGATCTACAGAATTAACTATACATGATTGGGAATATGTCATCAATTATGCAAATTACATATTAAATATCACTCCTATATGAATGCTTTAAAAAATATAACTCCAAAATAAATAAAAAATGGAGTAAAATTAAGTCAAATTTAAACCACTTTCGTGTATTTGGTAGTGATGAATGGGCTCACATTCTTGATGAAAAAATGAAAGCATTACAACCCAAAAGTGAAAATTACATTTATGCTTGATTTCTGAAGATGTCAAAAGTTACAAACTTATTCTTCCTCATTCAAATGAAATAATAATCAAAAGAGATGTTAAATATTATAATAATAAAACTCTTGCCTTGATATTCTAGTGTTTGTACAACCTTCTACCTATGGTATATCTTTTATGTGCATTCCATCTTCTAATTGTATTCTATTTTATTCTTTCGATGATGAAAATTATGATGAAAATGCACATTCACTCACTAACCTTATTCTATTTGAGTCCATTGAATATGAAATCACACCAACACCACCACATCTCTTATGGATATTTTCAACATGCAAAGTAGTTGGTGATCTTGTCAATGATCCTACAAATCAATGTTTTGCATGTTCACAATTCCCATGAACCCCCTATATTTTGGCTCCAATTATAGATACTCGTGATCTAGAAACATTTTTAAAATCTTATTCATATTGAGACACAACAAATGAATGAAAATATCATTTCTCAATGGAAAATGATATTAGATGCACCATATGTATTTGATGATATATCATGGTAAGATGCATCTTGGTGAACTTAAAATAACCTTTGAGTCAATATACGAGACAATATACTTGGGGGAAATGGATATTCATGTGTCATTCAGTGAACATGACATAATTTCCATAATTTTGAAACCATCCAAGGTGTAGAGTTGTTGGGGGGGGGGGGTGGGGGGGGGGGCTGGTGGGTCCTTCAAGGAGGAAGTTAGAGATCATCAAAAAATTCTTGGGATAGTTGGTTCTTGTTGCAATTTTATTAATGATTACTGAGCTATATTTCTTTGTAATTTGGTAATCCTAATGGAAAAGGGATTTGATGTGGGACCATTATTAGTCATCAACCATCGAAACATTGATTGGAATTGGATTTGTAGGGTTGTTTATGTGGATGAATTTTGGATTTGTATGTTATGGTTCAAGATGGGGCTTCACAATAATTGTTTTAGCCTCTATTTAGAATTAAAATACATAACCATTAAAAGTATCATGACTATGGGATTTGTGTAAGGTACATATAATATGTTGTGAGGCTAGAGAGAGATGGTTTCATTTTGGAGAGCTTGTCATGTAGTGGATGGAGACAAAGTCCATTATGACCTCAATTTATTTTCTATGGTTATAGAACACTAGAAGAGTTAGGCCAAAGTAATGGTTTCAAACAAAATTAATTTATCATGGAGAGATAAAAATAAACCAAAATTAAATTTCATAATAAGTACATTCATCCTCAATTACATGGAGCTCAAATTGGAGTTTTGTAAATACCTTAATAATTTTTTGCACCATTTTCTCCAAAATCTTATAATATTGGAATCCAATGGGATAGTAATCCTTTTTTGTACCCAAAATATAGAATTACGATTGTAAGTCTTAAATAAATTCTACCGAAGGGTTAACATCATTCTCTTTTAATTCACATTTAGCATAATATTACCTTGAAATTTTGGGGGGGAGTGGGGCTTCTAATCTCTACTTGAGATTTTACCATGATTTAGAAATAAATCCTTTCAGGGAACAACAAATTTTGGACTATGTATTCATATTTATTGTGTATTAAATATAAATAAACTAACACTCTTTGAGCCATACATCCTCAATGAGGGTGAAAAGGGACAATTGTTACCTTCCATTCAAGATTTTAACATTATATGCATAGATAATTATCAAAGGATACAATTTTACAGAGACTATATAAATTTATTGGATCTTGAATACTTTTATAAAATATTGCCAAACATTTTACAAATTACAAATTATGTACTAGTGAGACTCATGAAGGTTTCTTTCTAAACTTTAAATTAAAATAAATTTCTATCTTTAAAATTTTCCCTTTGTATAAAGTCATATTGCTAAATAACTTTTCATGGTAAGCATGGAAATCTTTCAGTGTGTGTATGTGTATTGCATTCTCCATAATATAATATGAATGAAGACACAATTTTTTATTGATTACTAGTTATTTATGTGTGTTTCTACAATAAATATTTGTATTTTGTTTTATGTATTTTTCTTTTTTGTCTATTATTTGTAGTAGTTAAAAAATCCAAATGATATGTTTTTATTTCCGTTAGTGTTGGTCTCATAATCAACTTGGATCCATTATAATTCTTTTAAGTATAAATATATTTAAATGCCCTAATCATTAAAATATTCAAAACAATTTACAAATAATATATATATATATATATATATATATATATATATATATATATATATATATAATATGTTGGATCACTTATTATATACATAAATAATAAATAATTATTTCAAATTTCATTAAAACCTCGATAATTATTTACATTTATATATTAATTTTCCCGTATCATATTATTCTTAATTAACTGAATGCTGTGTTTAGATTTTATATATATAATTATAATTATTTTTATCATTAATTATATAATTATAATTAATAAATAATTTACTGTACGTTGCAACTTCAAATTAAAAAATTATATCGATAAACAACTTTTGGAGTGTAAGGAAAATTGAAAACTCAAAAAATAAATCGCAATCAAAACAAACAAGTGTGGATTATCATGATTTGCATTTCAAACTTGATAAATTGATGTATGTCCATTATTTTAAAGATATCGTGTTTAGAATTTTTTAAGATTTTTTTTTCGAACAGGATAGTATAAGGGTTAAATGTGATGGGTATTTATTTTTATTATCTTTATTTAAGTGTCAAATACTGATGTAATTTTCCAAATCATTAATTTGAAGAGCGATTTAAAAATTATTTATGCATATAATTTTAAATAAAATTACAGAATACAAAAGAAGTTAGTGATTTTTTTAGTTTAGAATCTAAAACAAGTATCTTACTATACAACACTAAGACTTTAAAATGAGATTTCAAAATAAGTATAGATTTATTCATTGTGGATATCTCGACTTATTAGTCTAAATATTGAACCCTGAAGCTTAAACGCTGAGACTCACAGGAATGTCCATACCCATGGGCCATTAGTATTCTACATAAAACACTAACTATTCTTATTTATGTAGGTGTAATAGTTGTTTTTCTTTTGATTTTGAAAGTTTATGTAGTTTCTTTAGTGTGCACATTAGTGATGGATCTGACTTTTTATAAAATGGGTCTATTTATTAGTTTGAATAGAAAAAATATATATATTTTTTCCTTGGATATGGAAATATCAAATGTGTGGTTATCAAGACTATGATGTTTTTCATACATTCACACTTGAATCTAAACACAACTGGATTCAATGTACCTTTTAGCTATTAGCTTCAATTTCCAAAAGCTGTATTCTTCTTTCTTGTCAGAAGATTATGAATTTCTTCAAAATCCATGATTGCATATTATTGTTGTTGTTGTTTTTTTTTTTTTTTTTTTGGTAAATTTTGTATATCCTTACTATTTTTTATTTATCATAAAAAGGAAGGTTGCATCATATAAAAAGTTAGTGGCCTCAACCTGCCCGAAGGAAACCAGGACTGTTGGCCACCCTAAAGCATTAAAAGCCATCCAAAATTGATATTGTTTCTTTCTTCTACTAGCCGCAATGGTCATTTTACTGTTTAAAACATTAGTTAAGTAACAACTGAAAACAAAAACACTATCCGCAAAATTCATTAAAACTTAATCTGGTCTGCTAACCATCGAAAGAGTCTATCGGTGCTAGATCCTTTGCAGTGGAACCAGACATGTCGACATGCTGCAGGTGTTGAATCTACCTTTCAATTTGACCAATTCAGGCTATCACTTGATACTGTGACACCTTGATATTGTTGTTTTAAATGTTAGAATCCTCTCAAGTTGTTATTTAAAAGTGACTTCAAACTTGTTTTATTATTTATAGCATTCTTCCTAAGTCCAACACACCAAATTGGAAATTAAAATCATTGTTCCTCTTCAAAATACACTATAATTAACTGTTGACAAAACTACTTAAAAAATATCAAGAATAATTTGGCGTAATTAAAAAATCTTTTAAATTATATAAATAGTGATTATATATAATTGTACCAAATTATTGAATAATTTAACATTAAAAATAAACATGATTAAATATATTTAATCTTTTAAAATAATATAAAACATATATATTTATAATATCAATTAATTAAAATTTATTTAATGGTCAAACTAAAATAAATAAATAAATTACTAACACAAAACAAAAAAAAAAAAAAAAATATATATATATATATATATATATATATATATATATATATTAAAAAAAAAACGAAAACACATAATATTTAAATTATGAATTAAAAAAAAACAAACAAACAAACATCATACCCCAAAAAAACAATAATTTAAGACGGCCAGTGAAATTTGTACCCTGATTCACACACTTTTGTTTGCATTTGTGTCTCAATCACATTCATAATGCCATTCTTGTTTCAAAGCAATCCGTGGGGTGTGAGCCACTCGTGAGTCTTGGAAATATAGCATTCTATATTCTCGATAATGGTGAAGTTTTCGATACTTTAATTATTAGCTATTCAACAATGTTCTTACTGTAATTAGATTAGTTTTTATGAAGAAATTTTTTGGTAATAATCACATTATTATGAACAAAGTCCACGTGTTTCGAACCAACTAGTGTGATTCATCATCAAGACTAGGTGAATCACACTGGTTGGTTCGAAACGCGTTGACTTTGTTCATGATAATGTGATTATTACAGAAAGATTTCTTCATAATTTATTGATGGATCACAGAAGCCAAAAATCTATTAATAGATTAATTTTTGTTTATGTACAAAAGCTTTAAAATTATTATATAAAATAACCGTTTTTATTTATGTAAATACGATAGATGCTGCAACATTAAATGCTATGATTTTTTAATACGTGTTGGTCACGGGCTGGACTCAGTCTAGATAATATAAAAACAATATAAATATTATTATTTAATTTCCATTTTTTAATAATTTTGTTATTCAAATATGTTACGGATTAAACATCTCTATCTTATTCTTCAATTATTCAAATATGTTACGGATTAAACATCACTATCTTATTCTTCAATAAATATTTAATTAATAGATAACAAATATACTGATAAAGATGGTCAGTTGTATCTATGGCTACCATCAAACATTGATAAAGATGTGCAGTCTATATCATCCTTGATTTAAGCGTCACGTTTGTCATGTAATGCGTGGCTCGGCTTTCCTCACCACGACTTTCGTGATGTCATCGATTTATGAAAATTTACGGATCGTTGTTCGCTTTATGTCCTTGGATGTACAATCACATAGGCGATGGATTTCGATGTAATACTCTCAGATTCTTTAATGTTTGTTTACATTATCGTGTTGGAAGTAGGAAATTAAGAATATGTAGTTGACCTTTCTATTTCAATATGTTCAACGCATAGGCAAGGTCTCGTTAAAATTAGCCAACTTCACAGGGTGATAGTGTCTAATGGTAGTAGTCTAAAGAATCCATAAATTAGTTTGGGAAATAATGGAAATTTTAGTAAGATTATGATTAAATTGAGTAGAAATTTTTAAATTTTGGGTGTCATATGGGTTCTGGATGGTGTTGAATCTTTTTTTTTTTTTCAAATGAAAAAAACATTGTTCTATTATATTTAGAAACAATACATGATCACAATACATAGAGAGTATCGAATCTATTTCTACCATAAAAATAAATAAAAAACTATTCAAACACTCCAACATTCTGATTTTTTGAATTTGTTTTACGGAATTCCAACATTCTAATTTTTTGAAGAAATATGTAGTCCAGACCAATTTGAATTTGTAGTCTCAATAGACAATGCTATTATTTTATTTTTATTTTTTCATTTTTTTGGTGATAATTAACATCAACTAACATTAAAAATATTTATGGCACATTAAGATTGTAAGAAATGATTTGGAATCTATTAACATTTTATATAAATGTTATTATAAATTTTTGTTAACTTAAAAGGTATGGAAGGTGTCACCTAGGATGACATGTGGTATTCACTAGACATTGGTTGGAGGATGAAATGGATAATTCCACTTTAGTCATTTGTACTACCTCATCCATAAGTCACTCCATTTTAGGATATTTTACTCATTTTGTGTCTCTCAATTTAATTTTGACTACTTACCAATTAGGAAAGTGCTTTTGAGTTAATCTAAGTGCATGCACATGGAACCTCCAATTGGTTGGATTCTTGGAGAGTCTATATATTGTATTCATATTAAAAAATAATACATCATCATATTTTATGAGTAATTTGAATTGTCTCCTTGGATCATTAGTTAATTTTTCAACAATTTTATTCTCTTTTGTTTCTTGTTTTGCAAGTAGTCTAGTAAATACTCTAATATTTGTTCTGACACTTCCATGTGATTGTGCTTAAAATACAATAGAATTATTGTAAAATACTAGAACCTACATTGAAATTAATAAAGAAGGAAAAAAATTCTTGGGCTTAATAAAGAACCAAAGCTTTTGAAAAACTTAAGGAGACTATGTGTACAACTCCTATCCTCGCCAAAACTAACTTCATAAAAACCTTTATTGTGGAATGGGTTTCCTTAGGAAATGACATTGATGTAGTTTTAATGAAAGAAGGAAGAACCTTTTCCTTTGAAAATAGCCAACTTAAAAGGATAAAACTTACTTAAAACCATTTTTGAAAAAAAAAAAAAATTGGGCATACTATATGAAATTAAGAAATAGTATCCATACTTAATAAGAAGTCACTTCAATGTAAAAATAGATCATAATAGTTTGAAATAATTCTTCTAACAAATAATATACTAAAAAAACAACATAAATGGGTTATAAATATACTAGGTTACCAATTTAAAAATATCTACAATAAGGGAAAGGAAAACATCATGGAAGATGCATTCTCAAAGAAAAGGAAAGACGTGGATGTTTTACTATGTGTTATTTCCATTCCACAAGCTAACGGGGTGGAAGAAGCAAGGATAGAATGGAAGACAAATGAGAAGGTATGCAAGATCATTCAACAACTAGAATGGTACCACAATGTAGTAGAAAATTTTATGTAAAACTATGATTTGTTGTAGTATAGGATCACTCATTTTTATGTGATATTTCTCAACTCAAATAGAAGGTTCTTTTGGAATTACATGCTTATCCTATAATATAGCATTCAATATTCTTGAAAACATGCCATAGGATCAAGAAATACTTTTTACAGGGTGGTATTAGAGAATATGTGCAAATTTTTATGGTTGAATGTATGGTCCACCTATAGAATAACATAGATACAATCAAGGCCTCGGGGTTTCTACAACCATTAGTCTTACAAAGCCAATCTTGGAAAGACGTTTGAATGTATTTTATTATAGGTTTAGCGAAATCTAAAGGAGAGAAATCCATTATGGTATCGAATGAGAAAGTATGCTAAAAAATTTTCTCTTTCTCATCCTTTTAGAGATAGTATAGTGGTAGATACATCCATAGAAATATCCCAAAAGATGTATCTTAAATATTGTTTTTAGTGATAGAAATCTAATTTCCATTGGAAATTTTTGGAATGAACTATTTTTTTGTTTGGGTACTTTATTGGCTCACAACTTGTCTTATCATAATCAATCAAATGGAAACCTGAGATTGTGAATAATTTTTTAGAGGGATATCTTTGCTTCTTTGCATATGATAAAAAATCTTACTATTGAGTCAAATGGTTTTCCTCGGAAAAATCCTAGTACAACACATCCTTCCATGCTTCATTAAAATGTCCCCATTTATGAAACTTTATCTATATCATCCTCCATCCCTCACATCACCCTTGAAAAGGGATGCAAAGGTTCAAGAAGTGGAGGACCACATGAAAAACCAACAATGGCTTCTCAAACTATTAAATTATAACTTGGTTATAGCACAAAATACATGAAAAAAAGAATATAAACATCAAAGTGTATGGAATTTAAAGTTAGATATTGTGTAATTTTGAGTCAAAACCATATAAGAAGATGTCTCTGAAGAAAGAAAGGAAAGTTAATAAATTATCGCTAGTGTATAGTCACCCATATAAGGTATTGCAAAGGATTGGAAGTATGGTTTACAAAATGGAGTGGCATCCATATTCACATGTACATCCAGTCTTCTATGTTTTTTTATAAAGAAGGTTCCCAGTCCAAAGTACTAATTTACCATAAATTGATGATGAAGGATAAATCATGTTAGAACTATAAATAATCCTTGAAACAAGGAATAGTTAGTTAAAGAAATCAAGTAATTACTCAATACCTCATATATGGAGAAATTTCCAATGGGAAATGTGGCATGCGCAGATGATTTTTTCATGCAAAAAGACTTGCAATTTTTCAAATGTTTAGGAAAGAATTTATTTGAATGGGATCATCGTTTTGATTTCTATCTAAGCCCCATGTTAACCATAAAACCACTTATTATTCCCTAGATAACAAATTATTACACTTTTATTGTTCTATTATTATTAATCTAGAAAATTTCATTATATCCTTTTATTATAATTTAACATTGTTATCTCCTATATATAGCTAAGGATACCTAGTCTTGAATCATCTCTTCTTGTCATGTATATTATATTCACTGTAAAAGGAGGTTTCCCCTTCAATTTGGACGATAACTAGAAAATGCACCAGGAGTCGCAAAGGGACGCCGAAAGATGGAGTTGTTGTGAAGGCGTTAGCTCTTTTTCATGTATACAATGGCCATTAAGCATTGTGAGAAATGGGAGGAGGAGGTTGAATAAGTGAATAATTTGTTCAGTGGTGGAAGAATGGCAGATAGTCACAAAATTTGATAGTTAGAAGCTTACCGGGACTAATTGCAAGTCAATGAGATACAATATTGAGATATTGAGAATTAGAGTGAGAAATTAATTCAAATATATACCTGAAAGTATGAAATGGAAAAATTGTATGTGTATGTAGAGACATATGAGAAGTAAAGATGATTATAAATCCATAGTATTTTATGTATGAATATGGTCATCCCAATGGCCTGGAGGCCAAAAGGAGTGAGGAGAAATAATGTTTTAGCAAAGCCCATTGCTTTGGAGTGGGTAAATGGATGAAAAGCCTCCTTATAGTGAGTGTGTCTGGCAGATGGATGAGTTGAAGTTGAGGAAGATATGTAAAGATATGTTATATAACATTCAAACCTTGTTAGAAGAAGCATAAAACTGAAAATTTCTTCATGGTGATTCTTACAGAATGATTGAGGAGGACATGGATAAAAGAACAACATATGTGTATGTGAGACATAAATTCTAAATTATTAGTATGTGGAAATGAAATCAATGAGAACATCAATGTGAAATGGTTGTTCTATTAAAATTTGTTGGAACTTTGTTGCATTTCAAATATAATGAAACCTATAGAACAACACAATAAAATCTAGTGGAAATGAAATATAGTGGCTTTGCATTTATAGGTTGTGGAACAAATGCAACAAAATGGTATAGACCTGGGGAAATTATTCATAATAGCGTAGCATGTAACCGTGACATGCTTGAATGCAACATAGATTCATATTAATTTTTGCAACGAAGACATTTCAAGAAAAGGGTAAAGAGTGAAAAGGAAACTTGAAAAGAAACAAGGAACAAAGGTATGAAGAAGAACTTGTAGTGTATATTTTTTGTTTTTTTTTTCACATTAGGAAGCATGAAAAGAGATATTGTTCAATATAGCAAAAAAGCCATTCGAAAAATAGTGAAGGAACAAGTGATAGCATAGTAGCATGATTAGCATGGCAATTTTTTCTATATACATTACTTTATAACAAGTAAAAGTTGACAAAATAAGATGTATTGTTTCCTTTTGAAGAAGAAAAAAAAGAAATTACGCTCATCATAATAAATTAATCTAAGTAGAGAAAAACTATATTTTGAGTACAAGTCTATGGATTGATGTAATATCATCCTTAATATCTTTAACTTTAACATCACCATTTCTTATGGATTGTCTTATTTTTATGATTGATATATATAACATTTCATGTTATTTTACTATAGGCAAGGTCTCGTTAAAATTAGCTAACTTCACAGGGTGATAGTGTCTAATGGTAGTGGTTTAAAAAATCCATAAATAACTTTGGGAAATAATGGAAATTTTAGTAAGATTATGATTAAATTGGGTAGAAATTTTTAGATTTTGGGTGTTATATGGGTTCTTGATGGTGTTGAATCTTTTTTTTTTCAAATGAAAAAAAAATTGTTCTATTATATTTAGAAACAGTACATGATCACAATACATAGAGAGTATCGAATCTATTTCTACCATAAATATAAATAAAAAACCATTCAAACACTCCAACATTCTGATTTTTTGAATTTGTTTTACCAGATTCCAACATTCTGATTTTTTGAATTTGTTTTACAGGATTGTAGAAGAAATATGTAGTCCAGACGAATTTGAATTTGTAGTCTCAATAGACAGTGCTATTATTTTTTTTTTATTTTTTTATTTTTTTGGTGATAATTAACATCAACTAACATTAAAAATATTTATGGCACATTAAGAATGTAAGAAATGATTTGGAATCTATTAACATTTTATATAAATATTATTATAAATTTTTGCTAACTTAAAAGGTATGGAAGGTGTCACCTAGGATGACATGTGGTGTTCACTAGAGATTGGTTGGAGGATAAAATGGATAATTCCACTTTAGTCATTTGTACTACCTCATCCATAAGTTACTCCATTTTAGGATATTTTACTCATTTTCTGTCTCTCAATTTAATTTTGACTACTTACCAATTAGGAAAGTGCTTTTGAGTTAATCTAAGTGCATGCACACGGAACCTCCAATTGGTTGGATTCTTGGAGAGTCTATATATTTTATTCATATTAAAAAATAATACATCATCATATTTTATGAATAATTTGAATTGTCTCCTTGGATCATTAGTTAATTTCTCAACAATTTTATTCTCTTTTGTTTCTTGTTTTGCAGGTAGTTTAGTAAATACTCTAATATTTGTTCTAACACTTCCATGTGATTGTGCTTAAAATACAATAGAATTATTGTAAAAAACTAGAACCTACATTGAAATTAATAAAGAAGGAAAAAATTTCTTGGGCTTAATAAAGAACCAAAGCTTTTGAAAAACTTAAGGAGGCTATGTGTACAACTCCTATCCTCGCCAAAACTAACTTCATAAAAACCTTTATTGTGGAATGGGTTTCCTTAGGAAATGACATTGATGTAGTTTTAAAGAAAGAAGGAAGAACCTTTTCCTTTGAAAATAGCCAACTTAAAAGGATAAAACTTACTATAAACCATTTTTGAAAAAAAAAAATTTGGGCATACTATATGAAATTAAGAAATAGTATCCATACTTAATAAGAAGTCACTTCAAAGTAAAAATAGATCATCATAGTTTGAAGTAATTCTTCTAACAAATAATATACTAAAAAAACAACATAAATGGGTTATAAATATACTAGGTTACCAATTTAAAAATATCTACAATAAGGGAAAGGAAAACATCATGGAAGATGCATTCTCAAAGAAAAGGAAAGACATGGATGTTTTACTATGTGTTATTTCCATTCCACAAGCTAACGGGGTGGAAGAAGCAAGGATAGAATGGAAGACAAATGAGAAGGTATGCAAGATCATTCAACAACTATAATGGTACCACAATGTAGTAGAAAATTTTATGTAAAACTATGATTTGTTGTAGTATATGATCACTCATTTTTATGTGATATTTATCAACTCAAATAGAAGGTTCTTTTGGAATTACACGCTTATCCTATAACATAGCATTCAATATTCTTGAAAACATGCCATAGGATCAAGAAATACTTTTTACAGGGAGGTATTAGAGAATATGTGCAAATTTTTATGGTTGAATGTATGGTCCACCAATAGAATAACATAGAGACAATCAAGGCCTCGGGGTTTCTACAACAATTAGTCATACAAAGACAATCTTGGAAAGACGTTTGAATGTATTTTATTATAGGTTTAGTGAAATCTAAAGGAGAGAAATCCATTATGGTATCGAATGAGAAAGTATGCTAAATTTTTTTCTCTTTCTCATCCTTTTAGAGATAGTATAGTGGTAGATACATCCATAGAAATATCCCAAAAGATGTATCTTAAATATTGTTTTTAGTGATAGAAATCTAATTTCCATTGGAAATTTTTGGAATGAACTATTTTTTTGTTTGGGTACTTTATTGGCTCACAACTTGTCTTATCATAATCAATCAGATGGGAAACCTAAGATTGTGAATAATTTTTTAGAGGGATATCTTTGCTTCTTTCAATATGATAAAAAATCCTACTATTAAGTCAAATGGTTTTCCTTGGAAAAATCCTAGTACAACACATCCTTCCATGCTTCATTAAAATGTCCCCATTTATGCAACTTTATCTATATCATCCTCCATCCCTCACATCACCCTTGAAAATGGATGCAAAGGTTCAAGAAGTGGAGGACCGCATAAAAAAACCAACAATGGCTTCTCAAACTATTAAATGATAACTTGGTTATAGCGCAAAATACACGAAAAAAAGAATATAAACATCAAATTGTATGGAATTTAAAGTTAGATATTGTGTAATTTTGAGTCAAAACCATATAAGAAGATGTCTCTGAAGAAAGAAAGGAAAGTCAATAAATTAGCGCCAGTGTATAGTCGCCCATACAAGGTATTGCAAAGGATTGGAAGTATGGTTTAAAAAATGGAGTGGCATCCATATTCACATGTACATCCAGTCTTCTATGTTTTTTATATAAAGAAGGTTCCCAGTCCAAAGTACTAATTTACCATAAATTGATGATGAAGGATAAATCATGTTAGAACTATAAATAATCCTTGAAACAAGGAATAGTTAGTTAAGAAATCAAGTAATTACTCAATACCTCATATATGGAGAACTTTCCAATGGGAAATGTGGCATGCGCAGATGATTTTTTCATGCAAAAAGACTTGCAATTTTTCAAATGTTTAGGAAAGAATTTATTTGAATGGGATCATCGTTTTAATTGCTATCTAAGCCCCATGTTAACCATAAAACCACTTATTATTCCCTAGATATAAAATTATTACACTTTTATTGTTCTATTATTATTAATCTAGAAAATTTCATTATATCCTTTCATTATAATTTAACATTGTTATCTCCTATATATAGCTAAGGAGACCTAGTCTTGAATCATCTCTTCTTGTCTTGTATATTATATTCACTGTTAAAGGAGGTTTCCCCTTCAATTTGGACGATAACTAGAAAATGCACCAGGAGTCGCAAAGGGACACCGAAAGATGGAGTTGTTGTGAAGGCGTTAGCTCTTTTTCATGTATACAATGGCCATTAAGCATTGCGAGAAATGGGAGGAGGAGGTTGAATAAGCCAATTATTTGTTCAGTGGTGGAAGAATGGCAGATAGTCACAAAATTTGATAGTTAGAAGCTTACCGGGACTAATTGCAAGTTAATGAGATACAATATTGAGATATGGCAAACGTCGTAAAGCTAAATTTGAAGGAGTGAAATTGTGCTATTGAGAATTAGAGTGAGAAATTAATTCAAATGTATACTTGAAAGTAGGAAATGGAAGAATTGTATGTGTACGCAGAGACATATGAGAAGTAAAGATGATTATAAATCCATAGTATTTTATGTATGAATATGGTCATCCCAATGGTTTGGAGGCCAAAAGGAGTGAGGAACAATAATGTTTTAACAAAGCCCACTACTTTGGAGTGGGTAAATGGACGAAAAGCCTCCTTCTAGTGAGTGTGTATGGCAGGTGGATGAGCTGAAGTTGAGGAAGATATGTAAAGATAAGTTATATAACATTCAAACCTTGTTAGAAGAAGCATAAAACTGAAAATTTCTTCATGGTGATTCTTACAGAATGATTGAGGAGGACATGGATAAAAGAACAACATATGTGTATGTGAGACATAAATTCTAAATTATTAGTATGTGGAAATGAAAACAGTGAGAACATCAATGTGAAATGGTTGTTCTATTAAAATTTGTTGAAACTTTGTTGCATTTCAAAAATAATGAAACCTATAGAACAACACAATAAAATCTAGTGGAAATGAAATATAGTGGCTTTGCATTTATAGGTTGTGGAACAAATGCAACAAAATGGTATAGACCTGGGGAAAGTATTCATAATAGCATAGTATGTAACCATGACATGCCTGAATGCAACATAGATTCATATTAATTTTTGCAACGAAGACATTTCAAGAAAAGGGTAAAGAGTGAAAAGGCAACTTGAAAAGAAACAAGGAACAAAGGTATGAAGAAGAACTTGTAGTGTATAATTTTTTTTTTTTTTTCACATTAGGAAGCATGAAAAGAGATATTGTTCAATATAGCAGAAAAGCCATTCGAAAAATAGTGAAGGAACAAGCGATAGCATAGTAGCATGATTAGCATGGCAATTTTTTCTATATACATTACTTTATAACAAGTAAAAGTTGACAAAATAAGGTGTATTGTTTCCTTTTGAAGAAGAAGAAAAAAAAGAAATTACGCTCATCATAATAAATTAATCTAAGTAAAGAAAAACTATATTTTGAGTACAAGTCTATGGATTGATGTAATATCATATCATCCTTAATATCTTTAACTTTAACATCACCATGTCTTATGGATTGTCTTATTTTTATGATTGATGTATATAACATTTCATGTTATTTTACTATAATAACATCTTGCTATTGAAATTACAATACATAATTAATATATTTTCTTTCTTTTATATTGTAAATAATTTTACATATTAATTATTAATAATTGTGAAATATAAATAATTTATAAAATATTTTCTAACATCAAAATTTTTGTAGTTCCAAAATATTATTTTATATTAGAAGTCCGTATCGATATAATTTCCTTCCTCATTTGAATATTTACCAACATCACCATCCATTGTAATATAATATTTAATAAATTTGTTTAGATTTTTATACTATTTTTTATTATAATAATACATTTATATATTACAAAATTTTCCTCACATTAATACTTCAAAATTGTGATTTTCATGGTCAAAATTTTAGAACATTAAATACAGACGTTTCCCATTGAAATGTCAGATGTGAAAATGTATTGAAAAATGTTGAAATATACAAAGAGAAATGGAACAATTGTTCCGCAACTATATCGTTGGACATCGGGATAAGAAATGGACGTTCATCTTGACCATTCTTTAGCTTCGTTCATTTTGATCAACGTTACGTTTAAAAAGATAACTATTTTTTCACCTGGAAAGAGCTAAATATGGACCGTAAAATGCTATTGTGATTCCTTGACCGACATTTGTGATCACCCACAAGACATCGGTGAGAGCTGAGAAATTTTCCATTGTTATTTTTAGACATATATAAATAATAATAATTATTAAGAAAATATTTTAATAAATTAATTTAAAAAATATTTGAATTTTAGAAAATATCAAATAAGAAGTTTGGAATTTTTGTTATGCTTGAATTCCTTTTAAACTTGATTATTGTATAAAAAATATGCAAAAATCAAATTATGATACAATTTACTAGGAAATGAAGAAAATACTTCAAAATATTGTGGACCACTTCATACAACATGTCTCACTAGATGGGTGAGTTGAAGACGACAGATGGGTAAGTTGCAAACAACAGATGGGTAAGGCTTCTAGCACACATTGACAGGTAAATGTTTACGTTGAACCCTCCATGCAAATGAAACGAGAAGCTCGTTGGTAATATTTTTTTTTCAAGAAAATATGTCTTGTTTACTGAGTCTGCTTGCTAATGAGAAATGTTGAGTCCACTTTTTACAAGTTGTTCAGATGATGTGAGAGTTGCAGACTAAGGTGGACGAATTACCTACGCCCAAACCTCAAATGAGGGATCTCCATTTCCATATTTGTAGACAAGTGATTTTGATTATTGAATTATTTCTGGTTTCTTGTTTGTGAATGGAAATGCTAGTATGTTCTTGTTTCCTTACAAATGGTAGACAATTCTTGTTTGTTAATTGTGAATGCAAATGATAGAGATTTTATGGAGGAGTGGGGAAGAAACAAGTAATGGTGAAGGAGGTTCTAGTTGCATACAGATGCACCCTGATAAGAGCCCATAAGAAATCATTTGCAGATGATCTTCCAATGCTAACTCAATCTGCAAAAGAAATCTGATCCAAGTTTGAAGAAAATCGGGCAATTTCTTCAACCTCGGAGATCCAAAAACTCCAGCAAGATGCACGGGAAGCAACAAACTTCCTCACTAACATGGTAATATAGGCCAAGCTCACTAACAGAGGTAGCAACGAGTACATGCCAAGCTCACTAACAGAGGCAGCAACGAGTACAGGTCAAGCTCACTAATAGAGGCAGCTATGAAATGAAGCTTGATAAAGGACAAAGAGAGCTGCATTGGAGATTCCTTCGGAAGACAAGGTCTCAAGTAGTCGCAAATGCTACTTGAGTAAGTTATTCAGTGTTATTTGAATTTAAAATTTTGATGGGCGATTCTGCCAATGAAATCGAATTATTTTCGAAATGTATTCAAGCTTATGTTCTGAGAAGAGAAATAGAAATATGTTGTGGTGTTTTTAGTGTAACTTTATTATAAGTTTATAGAATTATTTTTAACAATTCATCGTGTTATGTTAAATGCCAAGCAGTTGAGAAGTATTTCATGGGGTTTTTTGCAGCTGGTCTAATAATGTTGCACACCTGCCTCCAAATGTTGTCAGAAAGATGTTCAACTTGTTGTGCATTACTTTCCTGGCGAGTCTAGTGGGTGGAGACGTGCCACTAGTGTGTATTCTCGCTGCTGTCTATTTCTGTTGTTGCTTTCGATCCAGCACGATTGCCTAGTTGTCTAGCTTTGTTGTAAAGTCTTGTTATTAAGTCCAAAAATGCGATGTGAGCAAAGAAACCAGTATTTGTAATTTGGGTCTGGCCACAGAAAAATCGATGCAATGCGATGTGATGTGAGAAAAACAAAAAGTAATTTGGGACTGCCGGTTCTCAAACTATTAGTCTTATATAATTATGAATATCTACCCAGTTCTACATTATTGAAACATTATTGAAATGCAAGTAGCTACAATTCCAGCAATGTAAATGATTCAAAGGCATGTCGGATCCCTCTGCTGAGAATCATAATGTTCTCTTAAATTAAGTTATGATATTTTATTCTTAAATCAAGTTATGATATTTGATTCTACATGATTCTCCTAATATAAAACAAATAGGATTTGTATCATCATTAACCTATAATATTTGAACTTATAATTTAAAACAATATTACAATACAGATAAAAGGAACATAGGACACATCTGTATCATCATTAACTTATAATATTTGAACATATAATATAAAACAATATTACAATACAAATAAAAGGAATATAGGACACAAGAGTGCTTGAACAGGTCAGAAATAAAACTGGGAATAGTTATCCATAAGCTCCAAGCACAGATTGGGTTCGAAAAAAAGCAGCAACAGATGAAAAATAAGAAATACAGTGAAGAGAAAGCAGGAATAGATGAAAAATAAGAAATATAGTGAAGAGAAATTTGGAACAAATGAAAAAGAAGAAATACAACGAAGAGATATCACAAATTACCCATTATTTTCACTTGACAAAGTAATCCTAAGTCTTTCAAGCTTGAACTCGGCAAGTCCTTGAGGCTACAAGTCCGATTGCAAACAGAAGGAAGGCAGGAGAGGGTCATCGAAATATATGAGCAGGGGTAGGAAGTGACAGGCTGCAGAGAAGGTCAATGTAAATGAACGCAGAGTATGGTCGAAGGGGTTATATTGTCGAGGCAGGAGGAGAAGGGTACAACAGCATGAGAGGGGTGCCATGAAAAGGTATGGCCACAGAGAAATTTCATATGGAAGTACTACATGAAGGACTGAGCAGAAGGGTCACACATCCCATCCGCAGGTGCCACGCATCTAGAAACGCAGTTGGTTACCTGTGGAGCGACCTCCTCCCAACTACCTTCAACTGTGCCAAGTAACACGAATCAGATGCATATCCATGACTGGGCTCCTCCCGAGGGCTAACAGTAAGGCTAATAGGTGGCAAACCAATTGTGCATGTGTCTAAGTCTCGAAAAATGTGGTTGGAGGAGCCAAGTACAAATGGAGGATTTTGATTGATTGGAGGAGTTGACATATGTCAAAATTTCATTAGTTGGAAGGGCGATAAGAAAAGCTTCTCATTGGCTGGGGTGAACATTGTTTTTCCACCCCAAGCCAGCAAAGAGAACGCCTTTCAGCGTAATTATTGGTTTTCTTGTAGACTTTTAGAAGCATGGTTATAATTATTGGTTTCTCTTTTAAATGGTTTTAACCACATAAAAAAACTAATGTTATACTCTTTGATTACATTATGTGGGAGGTTACATAAGGTGTTCATCCTTTGTGGAATACCCTATTTTGTAAAATATTATGTATAATTCTATTTGAAGACTTGCTTCTATTTTTATTTGAGAGCTTGAAATTGCATTGTCGCGCTTTTAGTTTGTACTATTTTTTAGGTTTTAACCCTGTATAGAAATTACCTGCAAATGAATTCTTAAACCAGAAAATAAACAATGGTGAGAGCATAAAACATAAAACAAATATACACAGATATTTTCCCATGGATCCTAAAACCAGAACTACTAGATTGGTTTTTCATAATACTCCTTTCAATGTTAGAGTATTTTCCCAATCTCATTTGATTTCCATGCCCAAAATATAGTTTGTAGCGCTAATATCCTTCATGTTGAATTTGGAGGACAATTGGGTCTTCAAATCCTGGATAATTTCGTTATCATTTCCAATCAACAACATATCATCCACATACAAGAACAAATAAATAACACGGTCACCAATTAATTTAAAATACACACATTGATCCACTTTGCTTCTAGTGAAGCCAAGTCCTTGTATATATGTATCAAATTTTTGATACCACATCCTTGGTGACTTTTTAAACCCATACAGAGACTTTTTTAACATGCATACCATTTCTCTCTTACCCTTCAATGCAAATTCTTCAGTTTGCTTCATGTATATCTCTTCTTCTAGATCCCCGTGAAGAAATGTTGTCTTCACATCCATCTGTTCTACCTCAAAATAAAAAGAAACAACAAAAGATAAAAGGAATCTAATAGAATTTAACTTGGCAACAAGAGAAAAAATATCACCTAAATAAATTCCCGACACCTAGGAATAACCTTTTGCTTCCAACCGAGATTTTTATTTCTCCACCTTTCATTATGCATTCATCTTCTTCATAAACACCCAATTTTTTCCAATGGGTTTCCTTCTAGCTCACGACTCCATGAGATCCCAAGCCTCATTTTTATACAAATATTCCATTTCATCAATCATGGCCTCCTTCTAGAGTTTTCCATCCTCTAAATCCACTGCCTCCCTCACAATTTTGGGATCATCATCAGTAATGGATAAAGAAACATTTGAACATAAAACATATGGACTATGCCTTTCTCATTGCCTTCTCTCTCAAACTGATCATCTCAAAGCTGCATTTTGTGGGTCTTCCTCTTCTGATTCTTGTTCTGTTGCAGAGTTTAATTCTTCCTCCTTTAGCTCAAACACTATCTTCTCAGGTTATTTCGTTAGGAATTCATGTTTCATAACATATTTTACCTCTATAAACACCGCATCTCTGATGTACACAACCATCCTTGTTTCTTGGTTTCAAATTTTATAACCTTTTAAACCATCCTTATAACCAATAAAGGTGCACCTTTCAGATTTACTATCCAACTTGGTTATTTTCTCCTTTGAAACATGTACATATGCATCACATCCAAATACCCTTAGATGTGAAAGAGAGAGTTTCTTACTAGTCCATAACTCATGTGGAGTCTTATCCTCCAACGTTGATGAAGGTGATCTATTGAGCAGGTAACATGCAGTCTCCGCCACCTCTGCCTAGAATTCATGTCCTAACCCGACACCACTGAGCATGCTTCTTTCCTTTTCCATCAATGTCTTGTTCGTTCTTTGTGAAACTCCATTTTGCTCAGGTTTGTATGGAGTATTCTTATGTCGTGCTATACCACACTTCTTACAGAATGCTTAAAATTCCTTCTTTCAGGCTATCCACAATTATATGTCTACCTTGATCTTCTTCTCTGTTTTATTTTCCACCAACGCCTTAAATTATTTAAGTCTGTCAAAGACTTTAGATTTCTTCTTGAGGAAATATATCCATGTTTTCCTTGAGAAGTCATCTATAAAGGAGACATAGTACACAAAATTACCCATTGATGGAACCACCACAGGTCCAAAGACATCATTGTGCACAAGCTCTAATAGCATTTTCACCCTCTTAGCACCAGAGGGGAAATTCACCCGATTTTTCTTCCCATATAGACAATGTTCACAGAAATCAAAATCTAGAGAGAAATTAGACATGCCTTCTACCATACAATTACCATGCAATATTCGAAGGCCCTTCTTTCCAATATGTCTAAGCCTTTGAGTCCATAACATTGCCTTTTCTCCAGAGACCACTAAGTTTTATGCTCCACTTTCAGGAACCACAGAGCTATTGCACCTATCAATAATAGTGCTACCTAGAAGCTTGTACAAATTTCCAATCAGACATTAGGGGAATTTTGAGTTCTAAAATGGCCCTCCTAAGAAAAATGTACAACTAAAATAAAATTTATAAGAACCAATAGGATTCAAGATGATGATGTCAACCATGGGGGCTGATTCACAATTTTTGGAGTAAAAAAAGTAAAAAAATTAAAAAATAATAAAATAATAAAACAACTTTTTCAACTTATCTCCATAAGGGTTTACTCAAATTTCAAGTTGGAATACTTGTTGGATGAAAAATTTAATTCCTCATCCAAGGAGTACCCATGTTGCATACTTTTGGTGGACCCTGCTACACGAAAAATTACAAATACATTAAAAAAACATGATTATAATCACATTTTTTATGTATTTCTCATTTTTCGTGTAGCAAAGTCCATCAAAAGTATGCAACATGGGTACTCCTTGGATTGGGAATTACATTTTTCATCCAACGAGCATTCCCGCTCGAAATTTGAGTAAAACCTTAGGGAGATCAGTTCAAAATACGAGTTGAAAAAGTAGTTTTTTATTTTTTTCCCTCTAAAATTTGATGATGTAATCAAATCTTATTTTATTATTTCCACTATTATTCTATAATTTCCTTAGGAGGCCCATTTTAGACCTCAAAATTCCCCTAATGAACTCCCCGCATCAATATCGGTGCTCCCTGAAACCATTTTTCAGGTATCTTTCTCGAACATTGTTTTTACACCAGAATCATCCATCTTGTTTACATAAATCTGATTTTTGGCCAATGCAGGAATATGTAGAACACCAGGAAGTGTCCTAATCCTTCCACCTTGAAACATAAGATTTACTTTTCCATGTCCGACCATTCTGGCCTTCCTTTCATCCCCTAAGAAGACAACACCACCATCATATTTCTCATACTCGCAGAACCACTCCGTATGGAGAGTGAAGTGAAAGGATGCACGTGAATCAATAAACCATGCCTCATGATGTAAATGTGTACTTGAAGAAGAAGCCAAGTACACATCCCCACCTTCATCTGAGGTGGTTTTTTCCTCTCTGGAAGGAGCATCAGCAGATCCCTTTCCTTTCTTAGGAACTTTATATATATAGTCCTTTTTGTAGTGCCCTTCCTTTCTACATTTCCAACACACATTTACAGGTTTTACTAGAGATTTAGATATCTCTCTATATTTATATCTCCTATTTGAGGACTTATTTTTGTTTCTATTCTGGGACCATCCTTGTACAGACAAGAAATATCCATTATGGCTCTCTATATTTTTTCGTATCATATCCTCTAACAACAAAAATGAGACTATTTCATGAAAATTAAAGGTAGTTGTATTGTTGCCTATTGTAACGACCATAATGTCCCATGAATGTAGTAGAGAACACAACAAACTGATGCACTTATCTTCATCTAAAATTTTAATATCAATACATAAAAACTTTCTTACCATAGTATTAAGGAATTCAGATGCTCTCTCACTAAGTCTCCATCCTTCATCCTCGGGTTATATAGCTTTTTCCATAGGAATAGCTTGTTCACCAGAGAGATAAATTGGTACAAATTCCCTAATTTATCCCACAAAGCCTTCGATGTAGCTTCCCATGATACATTAAAAAACACTGAATTTGAGATACACAATTGTGTTTTGTTCTTTTCCTTCTGATCCAACTTCACCCAGTATTTTGCTGACATTGTCGTTAGTTTAGTACCTGAATCTACTGTTAGCTCCCTATAATCAGTAAGATTTGAAAAAGTTCGGTTGCAGGGAGAAACATCTTTTCAACCACTTTGGGATTCTAGGATCTAGCCCTCCTGAATCCGGAGAGGGATCTCTCCAATAAGTGCAAAGATGGATTTGTCTTTGAAGTTTGGGGTAATGATATTAGGCTAGTTATGAAGGCCAAGGGTTTGTTTTGTTTTTTGGATGGTTGAGCATGATTACTTCTTGAGGTGGAAAGTTTTAAATGCAAAGAGTTTCAAAGGTGAGAAGTTGCAGGCAATCAGAGTAAGCTTCGGCCAAAAAGATAGATAATTGCAAGTTTTAGTCCATTAGGCTATGGAGTCATAATAGGGTTTAATTGGAACAACAAGAGGCAAGAGTGCTCCATGGGGCAAGTCATCTATGTCTAAGGATCTCTTTGAAGTTTGATTTATGGAATTAAATGGTACAATAAGAAGGAGAATTAAACAGATGAAGAACAAAGAGCAGCCCAGGATCTGGTAAGTACTTCTAAACTAGCCAACCTTTGACAAACACTTAAGGAGAAACATAAAATCAATCCAGGATCTGGTAAGTACTTTGAAACTAGCCAGCCTTTGATACACTTTCAATAGAAAACATTTTAAAACAGTGGGAAACTTGAAGGCAACTGTTGGAGTAGAAACTAGCGGGCCGGGCTCACCACAAATCCTCTCCTAGCTTTGCTTTACTTGGTTACTTTCAAGATAAACGCAAAGATAACACAGAATGGCCTAGGATCTGGTAAGTACTTTGAAACTAGCTAGCCTTTAACACATTCCAAGGGAAACATTCAGACAATCTTTGGGGATAAAACTAGGACCAGGGCACACCATATCTTCCTTAGTTCATCTCTACTTAACTAATACTAAACATAACATTCAATAATAATATTCAGCTAAGGCGATAAGACGAGGGAATGCCAGCATTCCTATGCTTAAACTGAATTAAATCATTCCAAAATAACACAAATTGGAAGAAAACATTCAGATAAAGATTTTCAGTCAGAGATGGGTACTGATATACAGTAGGTCCTAACTCTATGCATGTTGTTATTTATAAGAGAAGATGAAACACAGTGAAAACAAAAACAAAATGACAAGTTACAATGAGAAAAACATCACCGTCAACACAGACCAGGATCCCATAAATCAGCTTGTATTGATGCTCCAAACCAGTTACAGCTTTAAGTCCAATGCTTTAGTTTAGCAACCATCTACACATCTTAGCCTAACCTATCTATCACCAGCAGAGCTCCAAGGGCCAATGAACACTATTTACAGATAGAAGTCTCAAGCTCAATTACATTTCAATGTTCAGTAACTATATCAACCAACCCCTCTCTCATCTTCTGCAGTAGTATATATAGAATAATGAGGAGGTGAGATCTGATAAAAGATCTCTAAAGATAATTAATACAGACTTAAATGGCTTCTTGGCCTTTGGGGGGCTAAATGAAGAAACTTACATACATATCCTTTGTATTAAATGATTTACATTAAAGATTAAGCTCGGTGGGAGATTTTGTTGACCTTTGAGGCTCTGTGTGATGTCGAAGTTACTCTGCTGATATTTTGTCATTAGTTTGTCTGCAGAATTTATCCTTTGGTTGCGTCGTGAGGTAGATATTTGATCTTGATCAATAACTTCGGCCTCTGATTGAATACTTTGAGGCACAGGTGGCATTCGGGTAGCTGGGAGGAATCAATTTGCCTCAGATGTGGCAGTGGAGGCTTTTTGTTGATAAAACACTTAAGATTTTCTTCAAACTGTGTTTTAATTGGGGATTAGGCTTTTGATAATAATTCTTAGCTGTGATCCCTGCAAATCTGTTTTCAGTCTTCTGTCCTGGTACATTTTTGTCTTCGACACTGATACTCTCTGACTTTGCTTGATTTAATGTGTTTTTTACTGATGTGCAGGGCTGCATAGGGGTGATATGGCATCAATGCCTCATGAATCACCGATGAAACGTGAATTTTAAACCCTGCGAATGATTTTCTTTGGTGAATCGAAGGCAGGAGGATCGTCACCCTCTGCCTTTGAAATTTCTTCAGTCATGGCAGAAAAACCATTTAAACCCTGCAAAATACAAAAAACTATTATAACATCCTGCATGTATAGGTCCGTTGCTTCAGAAGGCACGTGGAGGGAGCATGGCCGTTGGATGGCATCATCCAACAGTCGAGATTGATCAGGAGAAGTCAAAGAAAAGGTAGAAGAATAGTTTAAATCAGAGCCGTCAATCGCATAGAGATTGACGGTCAGGAGAGGAGGCGAAAAAATAACGTGACAGGGTCACTTTATTTGGAAAAACGGAGAAAATAGGTTAAAAATGGTGTGTAAGGTTCGGGATGATCATGGGCCGTCGGATGAGATCGGCCCACACGATCAACAGTGGAAAAACAGGCGCCAATAAACCTTAAAAGCACACTCGAACTTCAAAATTTAATTAAACCATGCTGAGTAAAGTCCCCGGGTCCGAATTTTCTGACTGGACGAGGAACCATGGAGACCCACCCCAATAGAAATCTTCCACGTGGACACTGATGTGGTGTTGGGACCACCGGCATTGCTGTGGACGAGGGGACTGGGCAATGGAATGTGGGCTGTCGATCTGCAAATCAGATCGATGGCGGAGATCCTTTCAACGCCGCGTCGGGTCCATGTTTTTGCATGGACATCTTTAGAGAGCGATCACCATCCGATGAGCAGCCTCCGATCGAACGGTGGACATCAATATCGCACCGGGTCCATGTCCGATATTTAACGCATGATGGACGGCAGTTTTGTGAACAGTGCTCAGGCCACGCGTCAACCGGTGTATGGAATCGCTGCAAAATGAAAAATGCCACCCCGCTCTCAAAAGCGGTGCGATGGATACCGTGTGGTTTTGCTATGGTGAGTGGATGGGGGGGACCACCGGGCAATGGATTGCGCGCCGTCGATCTACAGAACAGATCGACGGTGGAGATCGAATTGAACCTTGGACCGGCAGAAAGCCTTAGGACATAATAAAAATGTCAAATTAATATAAATGAAGGTTTTAAAATATTAATTTACAATGCGGCTTGGCGCCCGACTGCGGGCCTTTAGGTGTATAGAGGATAATATGACCGGGGGTTAAAGAGGAGGGGCTAATCGCAATTGGGCAATGCGATAAGCGCTTGGAAGGCTGGCGCTCGGTTCCAACACCAGGGCGTATGGAGGGAAAGGGTTAAAGACTTAGCCCAAGGGGGCTTAAGTCTATAATAAGAAATGGGTTTTTTTATTGATTTTTAATGGTTTTCAAAGGATTTTTGAGGATTCCGATAAGGCAATAAAGGGTCTTAAACCTTACCAAAAAGGGTTTTGATGAAGGGAAAAGGGGAAAAACATGAAAATGAAGGATTTCATGGGAAAATAAAAGGCAAATATGGGGTTTGTTTTGGAAGAAGGGGGAAAAGAAAAATGGTGCTTGCATCAGTATTATTTCTTGGGAATTAGTAGGATTTCATAGTTTTTAAGATAGGAACATCAGTGAAGATTTGGACAGAGGCATGAGGCCTTCAAGAGTCTTCAGAGCCAACACTTTTTAGCAATAAAATTTGTTCTTTGAAGGCTCTAAAAAATTTTAGCCACCTTTTGCTATAAAATTTTTTATAGGTGGCTAACATCTACCATGATTAACTGATCTTTATCCACCAACAAATCATCCATATTGAGCTTCCACAACTCAAAAATTTTACAACTAAATTTCTTAATCTCTATCTTTCCACTTATCGCCATCTTCTTTCCCTACAAGAATCAATCCCGTGGATCTCCCAATAAATAAGGTCTAGCACAAGGCTGATAAAAACCCCTCAGCAAAAAAGGCGTCCCCTTGAAGCCGAAAGAACTCTGATACCAAATGTAGGTTTTAACCCTGTACATAAATTACATGAAAACGAATTCTTAAAACAAAAAATAAGCAATGGCAAGAGCATAAAACATAAAACAAATATACACAAAAATTTTCCCCTAGATCCCAAAACTGGGACTACTAGATTAATTTTTCATTATATCTCTTTCAATGTTACAATACATATATATGCATGATGAATTATTCATAAACCTCAATCCACTAACCCTGGATTACAACATAATTGTAATTCCCTTTACTGGATCTACAAAATACCATGGGAAAACAATCATCATGCTTAGAACCATGTGCAAAACCCATGGAAAAAACCATAGGCACGTCTGCCCACCTATTATAGGGTCCAAAAGAATCATGGGGCACTACCTTAGCATTAGGGGAATTTTGAGGTGTAAAATGGACCTACTAAGGAAATAATAAAATAATAGTTAAACCAATAAAATAATATTTATGAATTTGCAATTCACTTTTTGCACCAAAATCCATGTAATCATAGTTAAATTCAATTCAAAAGTTGTACAAAAATAAAATTAATAAAAAAATTCTATTGATGTGACTATAAATAAGAATGAAATTTTCAAGAAAAAATCATTATCATTGAACAACTAATGCATTTTTCCTTTGTACTTAAATAACTTAAAATAAAATATAGATATAAATTTATAAATTATTAATTAAATTATATGATATTAATTAAAATTTATATTATTTAAATTGTATAATAACATGTAACTAATATAATATATAAAAATAATATAATACAATATAATATAATATACTATAATAAATGTATACGGATATGCATTGTTTCTTTCAAGAAATATGAAATGACAATAATATTATTTTATTAAAAAAGTGTGAAATGACATTTATTATGAGTACTTTACTTTGACTTTAAAAGTACTTAGAGCACTACCATGGTTAACCATGAGTTTTTATCCACCATTGAGAATGTGACAAGTAAGTACCTTTAACTCAAGCAATTCCACCTCAACCATTAGGGATGATGTCATCCCCTAAAATGTGATTGGTTCTCATAAAGTGAATTTTGATTGTACATTTTCCTTAGGAGGCCCATTTTAGACCTCAAAATTCCCCTAATGGATCTCGTGTAGGGGCGCTACCACCACTCGACAGGGGGGTGGCCTGTGTGCCACCCCCCTCCTATACATGTGACTAGCTGTGGAAAGAATATAACACACACCCAACATTTTTCTATGCAATTCTAACATGAAGAGAATATTCCATTATGTTTGGAGCATTACTTCCTAATGGAGACACTTTATGTTTAACATGAAAATGTTTATGCTTTCCAAGATATGACATTTTTTATCATGGAAGTATAAAGTCTAAATACACCTTTTATTTTTATTTTTTTAATGAGTTATTTTTTGTGTTTTACTATCTTTATTTATATTTTGTCACTCTTTATGATCCTTCTATGTTTTTTGTCATGTAATTTATGTAATCTTTACAAATTGAAAGCAAATCCAAAAGTATTTTCATTTTTGTGTATGTTCTTTATCATTGTAATTTGTTTGAGCTCAAGAAATCAAAAGTAGAGAATATGTTGTATTTTCTATGATAGCTAACCAAGATCTAACCCCATTATTGTTGATATTTCGTAGTTTCTTATTTTAATAATATTCTTTTAAAATTTCACTTTCTTTCACTTATGACCATTTTGGATTCTTTTGCATCCAAATGCATCATTTTTTCAGCAAGCGCATTCTTTGAGGCTAAAAAAATAAGAAGCCTTCATCAAATTTGTTATATTTTAAGTATTAGCTCATTTGGTTGACAACTACATTCTTTATAAGAGGCATTGATTTCAAACCTTTATTTTTAAAGCCACATTTTGAAGAAATTTATGCAAACTTATGTAATATCATAACTTCACTGTAATGTGCGCTTCATTGAAAAAGTGATTCTTTCTTATTATATAAAACAATGTTAGTTCATAAGTAACCTATTTATAAAAGTGATCTTAGTTCATAACTAACTTATTTATAAAACTGATATTATAGGAAAATTTATAGAAGGGAGGTATTTTTCTAACTCAGCTACCTCATTGGAAATTATTTACTACATGAACCAACATATACCCACCACATGACACAATGGTCACCTTTTATGTTCTTTTAATTTAAAAAGGCATAATTTTCACATCTAAAGTCACTTTTCAGTTTCTATTTTTCTTAAACTAGCCATTTTTCGAGAGATCTCCATCAATATATTTATTTTCAACTTGTGAATCTATCTTATTTTATATTTTAATGTAGCTACTCCAAGTTATTTTTTGTTTATGACTACCAATTTATTCTCATGGAAATCCGATATGGAGGATGTACTACGAATTAAAGTGATATACCTTCTTATATTGGAAAAAGGAAAAATGATGAAAATAAAGATAAATGGGATTAAGAATGAAAAGGAATATGGATTAGTTATAATTCCCACATCTATTGATTTGTAATTTTACCTTCAAGCAATTAATGAACAAGATGAAACTTTGGCTAAGATAGAATGTGACACAATTCGCTGAAATTGTATATTAATTAATGAATTTAAATTCCAATGGTTTCCCTTGCATTGAAGGTTATTTATCTACATTCAAAATACTAATATTTTACATAAAAGTAATAATATAGATATGAATGAATACTTAAGCATATATATTATTCTTGAGAAGCTTGGTAGTTAATTTTTTAACTTTTGAATATTTTTGAATTCTTTGGTAGAGAACATGATAATATCTTGTGTCGTGGATTGATCAACATTGTAGTTATAGCTAAAAAATCTGTATTTGTGCAATATAAATATAAGACAAAACATACAAAGAATCAACATCCTTTAAAAAATAAGAAAAATAATGGTTCCAATTGCTCTTGGCTAATTGTTCCTCCCAATGACAACAAAGTACCAAGATTAAAAATTAGTAAGACTAATATACATTGCAATTTTTGTGGGAAATATTGTCATCTAGAATAAAAATGTTTCAGAAGGATGGAGACCTTATAGTAGCAATGGAGCATTGAAATTTAGTTGTAAGATTGAATTTCTAGTCATGATAATTACTTGTGAATATGTTTAGTGCTCTTCTTGGTATTTATTTTTTATTCATTAAGAAATTACCATTAAAATACACAAAACTATATATTATAGTGCACAAGGGAAAAGAGACACCAGATATTAGGCAATATGCCATAGAAAAACCCAAAAAGGGAAAACATGTCAATCCATTCCCTATTGATTCTTCATCAACAAGAGAAATCCAAGTCAACCAACTAGTGATCCAAGTGCCAAGTTAGCCCTCCAAAATACTCCATGATTTGTCCACAAGATGTTCAACCAATATGTTTTTACATGTATTCTACGTCACATAGAAATAGACATCATAGAAAGCTCACTTCAATACAAGGAAATGTGCTACAAGAACTCGCATTAGCCCATAGATATATATCATAGGAACTCTCTTTATTATGGAGAGATATGTTACGTAAAATTCATATCAAAGAAACAAATACTTGCATCTTTATTATATAAACCTGCATCATCATCGATATATGTATATCATAGATTCTTGCGTATTTATCACAAAGGCTCACATCATCATGGAAGAATGTGTAACTGAAACTGGCATCGTCATCATCATAGAAGTTGGGTTCCTCAACTTGTTCATATATCAAAAAATTAAGTGCCTTAAATTTCACATATACCATAGAAGAAGGTGCCTCATCTTCCTTATATTCCACAGAAGAAAGTGCATCATCATGCACACATATCACAAAAGAAGATGTCGCAAGAAGCTTGGTTTATTTCAAAAGTATGTGCCTCAAACTTCCATACCCAGATATGAATTAGAGAAGAGACCTAATTTATTTCCAAATGGTTGAGGAATAATTCAAATATATATTTGTTTCCTCATGCGAAAATACACGACCCTTGGGCAGGCTGACTTGTCATCTGATGGGTTGATTTGGTAACTCAGTGAGACCAATGACACTTGAACATTTTCGATTGTATTTCTTTTGCAAGGGCCATGAAGAAAATGCCCTTCTAAATTCTCTTTTGACCAATATGAAGCATGAAGAACAAGCTTTGAAAATAAAAATAAAAATAATATTTTTTCTTCTTTCATTTTTACATAAAATACATATTGATACAATGACATTTATGAAGGCCAAACCTAGTTACAATTTCAACAGTCCCTCTTAAAAAGGGAGGTATTCATAATGACTTATCATGATATTCTCAAGCTGATAAATTCTATAATAAAGGAGTTGGATTGGTCAACAAAAATGATCATAACATCATCATAGCTAAAATTGTCAAACTACCAAGGCCATGACAAGTACACTCTATCTCTCCACTAAATCAAAGAAAAATGTTGGGAGGAATTCAATTGGACACCACTGCCTCTCTAGGTGCATAACCCACCTAGTTGTTCACCAAGGTATGTCATCACAGGACCACTTAATAATCCTAAGTAAAAGTTTGTCATCGTTTTTTACCAAGTCCATGTACTTGGGTCTTGCCATTGTTAGTCCTGCTCACATTACAAGACTCAAGAATGTTCGTCCTTAATGCTTATTCAATTCACCATTCTCCATACTTATGATCATGCACTAGAGTTATGGCGTTTATTCATGTCTATAGTACATGAAACACAAATAATATGGTGTCTATACTCACTCCATGTCAACCAGGGAGGAGATCCTCACTCCCTCTCAAATAAGGAGGAGATAACTACAATTTCAAGCTTGTGTCGAAAGTACTCATAATTCCCTTACATCAGCTACATGTTCTTCCATGGATATATGTTGTAGCATCTCGACTCCTATTTTCACGATACTCTCGAATCACAAAGTGCTTTGACCTTACTCATGCTTTGTTAATCTTCAAACATCTTATTCCAAAGTATCAATGTCGAATCCAACATGCCATTATCATCCCAACATTCAAATTAGATACATCAAAAGACCACTCATATTTCATTGTCCAAATTACATGAAAATATTTATCATATGTTATTTATTTGACCAGGTTTCTACCAAAACTCAAGTAGTAGTGTATCAATTCGAGATCATTCATGTCAAATTATTTTTTTAGCTCCCTATGAAGGAAACATCTCTTTTTTTCTGACTTAATATTCATTTTATCGTCAGAAAACAAATCATCAAGATCATTCTTAATCAATAAATATCAAGATACAAGGTATTCTTCAATCATGAATTGCTCTCAAAATCTATGTGTAACTCTTCGAACTGAGACAAGTGTATTATCATGAACCTTTCCCTCTTACTAGGAGAATATTTTCAATTTTTTCTTCGATGTTTCCATCTTGGTGTACATACTAGATTTTTGAATTCTCTATATTTTCAAACTTCTCTCTTTTCTGCAATATTCGTTCTTCCATATTTTTTCTTTGTTGCATTCTTCCATTATTTCATCTACTATCAAGTCTTGGGCAGTCCTTATAATCAACCTGAAAACTTTTATTAGGAGCCTATGAAAGAATAAATGTGATTTATAAAAGTATAAAGACAATAACAACAGTAGTAAACAAGAAAAGGATATATAATGTACTTATGTTTTGAGAAAAATCAACTTTCCCTTAAAAAAAAAATTATTTATTTTTGCCATGTTTATCCTCACATCAAGAAGATGGCATATCTATTGTTTCTAAGAGGTAGGGCTTCTTCTTGTCAACAAAAATAATCAGTCATGGGTTTGTCCCGAGGGTTTTCTAATTTGAATCTTTGCTAGGATTTAGAAACCCTAGATGCTTCAAAGCATTCAATAGTTATCATACTTCACATTTTCCAATTTTGTAAATATACAAATGTGTTAGTTACAAACCCTAGAAATGATATTGACAAGCCTTCTATACAAGAGTTGAGTATCTTGATATTTTGATAATCGATTCTCATAAATTTAGTCTTTATAGGGAAAGGGTCCAAGCACTTTTCATATTGATTTTTTCTTTGTCCTCAAGAGAGAATACATGACTCCTTATGCAAATACCCTTTCATAGCAAAATAGGTGTAAACAATTTCTTTCATAAGATTGGTAGTTCATAGTTCATGTTGATTCTCATCTAAAGTGATTCCTTCATAACATATTAGATATAGTAATGTGAAAGATGACATCTTATAGGATCATATATCTTAGATGCAAGAGAATGTTAACATAAATATTTTCCTATCTCTTTAGAAATGAAAACAAGATTTATACATACCTCTTGAGAAACTTTACATGTCTTCCTTGAATATGGTGCCAAATTAAAAATATATTGTAGGAACTTCTCTTGTCATGAAGGAGTATTTCTTTAGTCTTTTCTATCATCTAGAACAATTAACTTGAACCTTTTTTAAACTTGTCATTGTTGTTCTACTCAATTCATAATTCTAATTTAGCTTTACATAGGCCTCAATTACTCATTTTTGTACAAATATGAATTACGATATATGTGGACCAATAGAACATAGATAACATGCCCTTTTCCATAAATATATACCTCAAGGATATCAACCCTACATACATAAATTAGTATTAGGGATCTCAGCCTTACAACAAAAAGAATTTTCCTTAGTCCTACCCATACTTCTCTATAGATTTCAAACTTCATATTTTCGATCTACCGCACGAACTTGGATTTACCGACAAGGTTCATACTCATATAGAATTGGATTTGATTGAAGGGGTGACACAGTTATCTCACAAAAAGATGATGTAATTTTAAGCTTCCTTCAAATTGAATTCTTACCTTGATCAACATAGAGAACTCAAAGCATACTTCAGATCAAATGTATAATTGTAAACTCAAATCAATAATTCCATAGTCATATATGCTTTCAAGTTTGTAATTTTCCACAAGAGGTAAATGCCACAGGTCCTTAGATTTTATAGAGGATAAGTGCCATGGAGAAACTTCGCATTGAATTTTTTTGGATCATCATATCTCAGGTGTTGGAACCAAAGTGGATTTATCAAAGGTTGAAGTCATCTTCAAAATTTTAGTACCTACATATCAAAGGGATGTTCGAAGATTTCTAGGATTCATGGGATATTACAAAATGTTTATAAAAAATTTCACAAAGATTTCTTCACCATTTTTCAAATTACTCACTAAAGGCTGTGAATTTCATTGGAATCTAATTTTCAAAAGGATTTTGAATTATTAAAATAGAAAAAATTTGAAGCGCCAATTTAAAGAGGGACAAATTTTTCCCTTCCATTTCATATCTGTACTGATTTTTCAGATACGACTTGAGGGGTTATGTTAGGAAAAATATACTTAAATTCTTATGTTATATATTATACAAGTAAAAAAATGACTCTTGTAGAGTTAAATTATACAGTCACAAAAAAATATTTTTTAGAGGTTATTCATGCCATTAACAAGTTTAGACATTACATCACTTTGAATGAGAATTTTATTCACAAAGATCATTCTCCTATTACATATATTATGAAAAAACCAATAACTAATGGTAGGATTACTAAATGGCTTTTACTATTGTGGGAATTTAATATTGCCATTTTAGGTAGGCGAAGAAAATAAAACACAATTGTTGATTTCCTTTCCTTGATGAAAAATGATATACTAATACTCTTGTAGTAGATAATTTCCCTGATGAATATCTTTTTGCAATATCTACTAAAAATCCTTAGTTTGTGTTAGGTCCCTATATTACTAGTTTAGCCCCTTATTGTTATTAGTGTAGCCCCCTTAGTGTTATTATTGTAGCCCCCTCTAACCCCAATATTTTTATTATTGTGCCCACATTGTTATTGTTAGGTTCACTAGGCTTACATTGTGGCCCCATGGACTCCTATATATAGAAAGGAGGTTTTTTCATTTGTATCATCCAATAATTGTTCATTCATGTAATGTATTGGAGGTTGCCCCCTCGAACTGGCTTATCTCTAAGGCGTTGATATATCTTTTCTTCTATTTTTGGAACAGGTTTCACAAAATTTGGTATCAAAGCTTTGGATTCTAAGGTTTTGCTGCTCCAAACAAGTCATCGTGGAATTTTCGCTATAAATTTTTTTCTACGAAGGTTTCAGAAGCTAAAAAAATTAGAGTACAAAGCCAAAATTCTGAGAACATCTTCGCAAAATTTCAGAGCTTTTTTTGCAATATTTTCAGAGATATGATATGTGGAAGTTAGGTATGTTTGCAGGCTCCTCAATTTAACCTAAACAGTTCATCGCAGCATTTTCGTTATAATTGTTTTTCTACGAAGGCTCAAAATCTGAAATTTTTAGAGCTCGAAACCGAACTCCTGAGGAACATCATCACACAATTTCAAATCTTGGTTCGTAATATTTTCGGAGATATGGTTTGTGGAAGTTAGGAATTTTTCAAGCTCCCGAATTTCATTTCAAAGAGGTGATCGTGGGAAAATATTCATAACTCTCTCTCTGAGAATCAGATTGTAATTATTTAAAAAGTGGACGCAAACAAACAGAATTTAGTTTCCTATCTATCAATTTCAGAGCCGAAGGAGGAAGCAATGACACGTGGCAATTCATACAAGTTCGCTCTACTAAACCAGTCCATAATTAGGTCATCGTAGGAGATTGGGCACAACTTTGTCTTCAAGAATCAAAATCAGGTCAGACTTGTGGCATTCGAAATAGGATTCAGAGGGCTACCTCATTACCAAATTTCAGATATTGAAGATCCAAAATCATAGAGATAATTCAGTTTCAATATCGTGCTCGTCAAAAGTAAGAAAAAGGTGTGTATTTTTTTCGAATTACATAAGTCTCGTTTGAAAAAAATTAGTTGGAATTTATTCCAAGGGCATATTGAAGAATATATATCAGTATTGGGTTCTAAAATTCCCCCTAAAAAGAATTCAACACCCATTAAGCCTTCATAAGGCTCTACTATGACTCATGAAGATGAAGAAACACAACATGAGATATCAAAATTACAATAGAAAGTGCACCAAATTTCGCTATCGCAAAGAGAAACAAAAAATGAAATGGAAGTTTTGAAGAAAGGCGTGGAAACTAAGATGGATGGTTTGAAGAAAGGCGTGGAAGCTAAGATCAATGGTTTGGAAGCTAATATGGAAGGCATGGAAGTGGGCATGGAAGCTAAGATGGATGGCATGGAAGCTAAGATCGATGAAAAAATGGAAAACATAAAAGTAGACATCGAAGGTTTGGCAAAGTTGATACAAGAAATGTTTCCTAATGGCGAAAAGATAGTAGAGGAAACTCATGATGAGAACAAAATAAATGTTAATCATGATTTCATAAACTCTAATGTTGGACGGAAGAACCACCATATTCCAAAGATGGATATGAGGAAGTTTGATGGAAAGGATCCCGTAACATGGATACTACAGATGGAGCAATATTTTGATCTCAATAATGTGCAAAACACACAAAAGGTGCGCATTGCAACTTTACATTTAGAACAAAATACATTTGTATGGTATCGATGGCTTTGCTCCCATAAAAAAATTGTCACTTGGTCAATTTTTACGAAGGAAATGATAGCACATTATGAGGATACAAAGAGCAACACCTTGTTTAGCCAATTGATAAATCTCAAACAAAAGGGTTTAGTGGGGCAGCACATTGAGGACTTCCAAAAATTGAATATAAGGGTAACTGATATTCCAGAGGAACACAGGATTGATCTCTTCATAGGCACTTTAAAGGATAACATCCAACATGAATTTCACATTTTGGAACCTGATTCATTGGAGAAGGCATTCAGGTTGGCAAGAAAATTTGAATGTAAAATTATGGCGACAAGGAAGCCTACCACTCAATTCTATAAAGAAGGAAGTGTTTCTACGCCTAGATTTCCACAGCCTACAAGGTTGACACCACAACAATTGGAAGAAAAAAGAGCAAAAGGGCTTTGCTACAGTTGTGATAGCAAATACACTAAAGGTCATAAGTGTGCTGAGAAGAAATTATTTTATATAGATTGTGAAGAGGAAGAAGAAAATGAACAAGAAGAGGATATACACCAGGAACCAGCTCTAGAAGAGGAAGAAATGAATCCGACCATATCGTGTAATGCACTGGCAGGAATTACCACTCCTCAAAATCTCAATATAGAAGGACATATCAAGAAGAAAAAGGTAATAGTGTTGATTGATTCAGGTAGCACCCATAATTTTATTCATTGTAAGGTAGCCAAGGAATTAAATTGTTTCCTATACCCAGCACCAGAATTTCAAGTGATGGTTGCAAATGGAGGAACTATAAATTGCTCTGGAAAATGCCATAATAGCAAGCTAACCATGGGGGAATATGTATTGACTAGTCCAATGCTTGCCATTCCTATGGGAGGTGCTGATGTTGTACTAGGAGTACAATGGTTACAATCTTTGGGGACGGTAGCTTTTAATTTTCAAGAACTTTTCTTGAAATTTTTTTCAGAAGGAAAGGAAGTTGAATTACGGGGTATTGCGGGGAAGCCAGGAAGGATAGTAAGCTCTAATGTCATGACAAAGCTTCTAAAGAAAGAACAACGAGGCGTAATTGCACAATTATGCTCACTAGAAGTTCCAACATCAAAATCATCTATTTCTGCAGATCTCCAACAAGTCTTGGACAATCATTCCAAGGTGTTTGAAGCTCCCAAAGGACTCCCACCTATTCGTGATCATGATCATGCTATTCATTTGATTCCAGGAAGTGTTCCTCCAAACATCAGGCCTTATAGATATCCTTATGTCCAAAAGAGCGAAATTGAACGTATGATTGCAGAAATGTTAGAGGCGGGTATAATTCAACCTAGTCAAAGTTCCTTCTCTGCTCCTGTAGTATTGGTACACAAGAAGGATGGATCATGGCGAATGTGTCTGGATTATAGGGAGCTCAATAAGCTCACCATTAAAGATAAATTTCCCATTCCTATGATTGATGAATTATTGGATGAATTACATGGAGCAAATTATTTTACCAAGTTGGATCTTCGTTCAGGATATCATCAAATTAGAATGAATACTGAAGATATTTTGAAAACAACATTTCGAACTCATGAGGGTCATTATGAATTTTTGGTCATGCCTTTTGGCCTTACCAATGCACCTTCTACATTTCAAGGGTTGATGAATTCCATTTTCAAACCCTTCCTTAGAAAATTTGTGCTAGTAGTTTTTGATGATATACTAATCTACAGCAGGTCTTGGAAGGATCATGTTGAACATGTTGACAGGGTGCTCAAACTATTGCAGGAGAAACAATTATATGCAAAAAAGTCCAAATGTTTCTTTGGAGTACAAGAGGTGGAATATCTGGGTCATATTGTATCTCGCGAGGGGGTTAAAGTGGACCCTAACAAAATTAAAGCCATTAAGGAATGGAAAGTTCCCACAACCATAAAGCAGTTGCGAGGATTTCTCGGGTTAACAGGGTATTATCGCAAGTTTGTTAAGAATTATGGGAGAATAGCAGCACCTCTAACAACATTATTGAAAAAAGATGCATTTTCATGGACTCCTGAAGCAACTAAGGCTTTTGAACATCTTAAAGAGGCAATGTGCCTAGCGCCTGTCTTAGCTACGCCAGACTTCACAAAAACCTTTATTTTGGAATGTGATGCCTTAGGAAATGGAATTGGTGCTGTTTTAATGCAGGAAGGAAGACCCATTTCTTTTGAAAGTCGTCCAATCAAAGGAAAGTATTTACAAAAACCTATTTATGAGAAGAAATGTTAGCAATACTGCATGCACTAAAGAAATGGTGAACTTACCTAATGGGAAGACACTTCAAGGTAAAAACTGATCATGATAGTCTTAAACACTTCTTGGAACAAAGACTATCTTCAGAAGAGCAGCAAAAATGGGTCACAAAGATGTTGGGTTATGACTTTGAAATAATCTACAAAAAAGGAAAGCTTAATGTTGTTGCAGATGCACTCTCAAGAAAGAATGAAGAGGTGGAAGCATTGCTTTGTGCCATTTCTATTATCCAACCAGATTGGATAACTGAAGCAAGGGATGAATGGAAGAGGGATGAAGAAGTGTGGACACTCATTCAAAAGTTGCAGCAAGATCCTAGTACATCTGATACATTTAGTTGGAAAAATGATTCCTTATGGTACAAAGATCGCTTATATATTTGCAAGAATTCCCAACTAAAACAAAATATTCTTTTAGAATTGCACACTTCTCCTTTAGGAGGACACTCAGGATTTTTAAAAACTTACCACAGGGTGAAGAAAGAATTTTTTTGGGATGGCCTTAAATCTGATATTCAAAATTTTATGGCGGAATGTTTGGTTTGCCAGCAGAATAAAGTGGAGACAATTAAGACCCCAGGACTTCTACAACCATTATCCATTCCAAGTCAACGTTGGGAGGAGATTTCAATGGATTTTATCACAGGTTTACCTAAGTCCGAAGGAAAGAGTGTCATCATGGTGGTAGTTGATAGACTTACCAAGTATGCACACTTTTGTGCATTATCTCATCCATTTAAAGAAAGTACAGTTGCTAATACATTTATGGACAGAATTCAAAAGCTACATGGAAGCCCAAGGGTTATTGTGAGCGACAGAGATCCCATTTTTACTGGAAATTTTTGGACGGGGTTATTTTCTTGTTTGGGTACTCAATTAGCTCATAGCTCATCTTATCATCCTCAATCTGATGGTCAAACTGAGATCGTAAATAAATGTTTGGAAGGATATCTTCGTTGTTTGTATCTGATAAACAAACACAATGGGTCAAGTGGTTACCTCTTGCTGAATGGTGGTATAACACTTCCTTCCATACTGCAGCAAAAATGACCCCATTTATGGCACTTTACGGATATCATCCACCATCCATCACATCATCTTTAAGGGAAAATTCGAAGGTTCAAGCAGTGGAAGATCACATCGAGCATCAGCAAGAAGTTCTCCAACTCTTAAAGGATAACCTGAATTTGGCACAAAATCGAATGAAACAACAGGCAGATCAACATCGCAGCGAGAAAAGTTTTGATGTAGGAGATTGGGTATTTTTACGGCTACAACCATACAAACAAATGTCCCTCAAGCAAGCTAAGAAGGATAATAAATTATCACCAAAGTACTATGGTCCTTACAAGGTGTTGCAAAATATTGGTACTATGGCATACAAATTGGAGCTTCCTTCTTCTTCGCGAGTGCATCCAATTTTTCATGTTTCATGCTTAAAAAAGGTTATAGGTGAAAACCTTCCAGTTCAAACAATATTTCCAAAACTTGATGAGGAAGGAAAAATCATATTGGAACCTAGAGCGATCATGGAAACAAGAACTCGACAGCTACAAAATCGATCAATTTCATAGTATCTCATCAAGTGGAAGACCTTACCCACTGAGGATTCTACATGGGAGGATGATAATTTGATACAGAAGCACCCAGAGCTACTCAAGCGTTGATGACAACACTTTTTTTAAGGAGAGGGGCATGTTAGGTCCCTATATTACTAGTTTAACCCCTTATTGTTATTAGTGTTAGCCCCCTCTAACCCCAATATTGTTATTATTATGCCCTTACATTGTTATTGTTAGGTCGACTAGGATTACATTGTGGCCCCATGGACTCCTATATATAGAAAGGAGGTTTTATCATTTGTATCATCCAAGAATTTTTCATTCATGTAATTTATTGGAGGTTTCCCCCTTGAAGTGGCTTATTTCTAAGGCGTTGATATATCTTTTCTTCTATTTTTGGAGCTGGTTTCACAACAGTTTGCATATATTTCTAATTATTTGGCTACAGGAAAAAATTTCCTCCTCAACTATCAACAAAAGAAAGGAAAAATGCCATAAAAACTAGTGCACTTTATTCTTTTATAGAAGGAGAAGTATACCAAACATGATCTAATCTAGTCATTCAAGTATGTTTTCTAGTAGATGAAGTACCTGAGAAACTTAAAGAATGCCATGATGAATCATGTGGAGGATATTTTGACAATAGACGAAATGCATATAAATGACTTATTTTGGGATATTATTGTCATTCCCTTTTCAAAGATGCCAAAGAATATGTCCAAATATGTGATAGTTGTCAAAATATGGGGAGATCTATCCAATCAGATGAAATTCCTCTACAACCATAGGTACTAATAGAACCTTTTGAGAAATGTTCTTTATATTTTGTTGGACCCATTAAGCATTCATTAAAGAAAAAGTGGCATATACTTATTTCCATTGATTATGTTTCCAAATGGATAGAAGCTAAGCCACTAAATTTTCTACTAAAAATTTTGTTGTTACATTGATCTTTTAGGATATTTTCTTCACTCATTTTGGTGATCCAAGAGAAATTGTAACAGATCAAGGTGCACAATTATATCCAAGCTAGTGTAATAGATCATGGAGAAGTATAAAATTAGACATAAAAAAATACATTCCATATCATCCATAAGCCAATGGACAAATGGGATCCACAAACAAAGTTATTTAAGCCATACTGATTAAGGTTTTGCATTAACATAGAAGATACTGGGAAGACATACTTCAAGAAGCACTAAGGGCATATCATAACACATGAAGGAATACCACAGGACATACTTGTTATGAACTTTTATATGGGAAGCATGTTTTATTAACTATTGAATTCCGAGTAGGGACCTACAAGACAACAAAAAAATTGGGAATTAAACTTTCCATATTATTTAATGTGGATTTTTTAAAGAAAATGACATTTAAAATTCATCGAGATTCGAGAAATATAAAAAGAGCTTTATATCATCATGGTCTAGTTAAGATACTTCTTGAAGTAGAATTAAAGGCCAACAATCATAATTGGAAAATATTCTTGGTTCGAAATAATTTTGTTGAAATTTCATAAGAAGAGAAGGTTAAAAACACAAGAAGGCTTTCCTCAAACCTTAAACTTGAGCAAATAATTAAAGAAAATGAATATTTGACTGCCGACAATATAATAGAAACAAATGTTCATAATACTAAAGACATGGAGAAGGATATTATACTGAAAGAAATGGTAACACGAGAAAAACCCTCTATAGGTAGACCAAGGAAGAAATAAGGTGAGCAAGAACATTAAAAAAAGGAACCAAAGAATATTAGAAGAGAGAAATTCAATGAAACACAACAAGAAAAATCGTCGAAGATAGATATGAGTGAACCTCTAAAGCATATTACTAAAAGAGAAATTGAATAGAGAACAAAGGATTTTAATCACAAGGGGAGAAAGAATAGAATGATCACAAGAAGAATGCCTAGACAAGCCAACCCAAGTCCACATGAAACTATACAACTTGAGGATACATAAATGAAACTAGAGCCATCTACAAGGAAGAGTCTACGAATATATGTTTTCCAACAACAGTCATATGACTACTTTGAGTCATTATAAAAAGGAGCACAACAAGAAGAGGTAAAATATCCTTTTTAACCTTATATATGAATGATGATATCCTAGTTTTTTATAATCCTGAACCAAAATAAAATATTCCTACAAAACAAGAAAGTATCAGAGTATTAAGAAGGGAAATATTTAATATTGAATTGTTAATTTTTCATGTAAAAGAAGAAAATGAGTTGATCAAGGAATAGAATGATATATTGCTTATATGCATATGTTACTGTTATAAGAAGAAAAACAAGATGCTCCAGCAAAAGATCAAATAATTACAAGCCAAATTGTTGATAAATAAGGCAATATTGTCAGTCACGGTGAAGAGTGAGGGAATATAGTCTAATTTGGATGTTTTGGTCTAAGGTTTAGAAGCAGTTCTCTAGGAACATCAATGAGATTTTGAATTTTTGTCAACCACAAGTGCATGAGGACACACAAAACCCTAAGCATGAGGGAATGTTGAGACTCCAAAATTTTCTTCCTTTCGATAGTTTATCTCTTACCGTTCACTCATTTTCTCACTTATTTTCATATCACTATACCTCTACCTTGAGTTAAAGGTCATCAAATCCATATAAATGTATAAATAACATAAATTTATATTATCATATCAAATTTATATGTTTTCTTTATAAAATTGGTTTGATTAGACATAAGCTACTGTATATTGCATATTTTTTAGCTTCTCTAACATTCTGAAGTTGATTCGAAGGTTCTATAGGATCTCATGTCACTATAAATCAACCAAATTATATGTAAAGTTTCCAAATGTTTCCAATATCATGGTCCACCTATCATCTACAACTGAAAGCTCATATGCTCAACATATCACTCAAGTCAAACTCCTGGTAAAAGGACTGACTAACGCACCTCCAAAAAGAAAAATATTAAGTGAGCGATATCCATATCAAGCGAGTGAGATTTATGAATGAGATTTGATGAAGGCACAATGGATTAAAGCTAATGATGTGTCCTTTCATGATTCGCTTATCCGATAGAGAATCATGAAAAGGAAGAATTATACTAGGATTTAATTATTGAGATGTCACTTTTGTTTCTAATTTATAGCCAATGGATTCTCAGATCAATTATGTTCAGAGGGACTTCACTGAATGAACCTATGACATATCATATGTGTTCATGGCATACTAAAAAATACCCATAATTTGATTACATATTGGAAAATACCTATAAAAATCACATTATCTAACCCCCTACCAATACAAACCCAATACATCTTCGCAATTTAAAAAACCCCTAGTTTCACCAGATATTGTAGGTATTCATTTTTTCATTAACATTTTTTATACCCATTTATATTGTTTCATTAACTTTGAGCTCCATTTTTATACCTACCAATATAATAACCATTTATCCCCTATTATATGCTCAATATATTATGTCATTTCCTCCCCAATATATATCCACCAATATGAATGCATGTGGTATGGTATTTCTACCCTAGTTCCCATTTATTCATACATCTAAGCAAGGCCCTCATGTATATGTAGATGTGTGAGATAGATAATACAATTTTCATTTGATTTATTATGCTTTATCGACTTACAAGCTTTATATTAATGCTCTATTATGTTTAAAGATTATATGCGCTAGATTCATTATATTTTTTTTATCACATGTTTTTATTATTTTCCATAGTCCATACACTTAATTTACTTAATCTCATATTTATAAATAATTAATAGTCATGAATGGTATAAATTGGTGTGCACACATTACTAATCTCAATATGCATTATGAAATTTCACTCTAATCATTTACGTATTGCTATTATATAGTCTTCCTTTTTTGTTTATTATATAAAGTTTAATTGTTTTCCTAAAAATAGAAAGTTTCATTGCTTTCTTGTTGCTTTTTAAATTAATTGGATTTTCATAGAATAGATTTGCTTTCATGTTCAATAGAATAGAAGAAAACTTATAGAATTTAAAAATATTTCTTAGTATATAATTAGACTATCATAGTCATTTCAATTCAATAGATTGGAGTTTACTTTCCACGTATAGAATTTGATACTTGTCTAGATATTGCCTTTTGGAGAAAGAGAATTTGTGTGCACTCATTTTTGGATATTTTCATGAATAGGTTTCATTCTAGTTTTTAGAATTTGATACTTGTGTAGATATTGCCTTTTTGAGAAAGAAAATTTGTGTGCACTCATTTCAGATATTTTCATGACTAGGTTTCATTCTATTTTTTACCATCATTTCTTGTTTTTTATTTATCGAGATAAAAAAAACATTTTCAGTTAAATAAATAACTAAAAAATAATATAACATTATAGGATTAATACATGAGGAAAGGAAAAATAGAATCAAATTTGATATTTATCCAAATAAAGAAACATTGATACAATAATGTTTTATATTTTATAATTTTCTTTTTTATTATAATTAAGTAGCAAAATTATTTATTGATAATTTAATTGTTTTTTAAATATATAAATAAATCACTTTTTTTTGCATTTTTAAGTTATACAAATTGAGCAAGTTAAAACAAATTAGACTAATCTTAAAGATATTGTCTTCGAATTATTCAATAATATGCATAAAAGATCACTAAATGCAACCATTTTGTTCTCTTTCAACTTACCATTTTTTTCACTTTGTTACAAAAATTAAACTATAATAAATATAGGTTCAAATTATGTTTTCTATTAATACCTTGATACTTTTGGCATCACAAGAATGACTAGGGAAATTGCAAAAAAAAAAATATCAAGCTAGTGAGATTTATGAACAAGATTTGATGAAGGCACAAAGGATTAAATCTAATAATATATCCTAGATTATTGATCAATTATGTTCACGAGGACTTCAGTTAATGAACTTATGACATATTCCCATAAGTGGCATACTAAATGATACCCTTAATTTGATTACATATTGGAAAATACTTATACAAATCACATTATATAACCCCCTACTAATATGAAACCAATACACCTTCTCAATTTTAAAAACCCCTAGTTTCACCAAATATTATAAGTATCCATTTTTTCATTAATATTTGTTATACCATATTTATATTATTTCTTTAACTTTGAGGTTCATTTTTATACCTTCCAATATAAAAACTCTTTACCTCTTATTATATTCTCAATATATTATGTCATTTTTTCAAAAAAATATATATCCACCAATATGAAACTCATGGTATGGTATTAGTATTGCTACTCCAATAAAACTCTATGGATATGTTAAAAACTCTTCATCTGGAAATGAATGAATATTCTAAAAAATGATTTAAAATTCTGAACTATTGTTATTTTTTTCAACTCTGTAAGCACTCCAATAATACAATATCCAATATCAATTATGACACTATTTTAATCTCTGGTGTTTAATCTAAGTAAATCATTTGAAGTTCTCGTTTACTCATACATTTAAGGAGGCCCCTGTAGATGTGCGAGCTAGAGAATACAATTTTCATTTTATTTCTTATGCTTTATTCGATGCGAAAGCTTTATATTAATGCTCTATTATGTTTCAAGATTATATGTTCGGTTTTCTTAGCTAAATTCTTTATGTTTTTTTCACTAAGATGTTTTTAAAATAACCAAAACATTCATTTAGTTGTTTCTTAATTTGTTTAGTTTCATATTTATAGATAATTAATAGTCATGAATGATCTAAATTGGTGTGAACACATTACTAATCTCAATATCGATTATGCAATTTCTTTTTTTTCCCAGAAAAAGAAAAAACCACTGCTTTATTTAAAAACCGCCCATCGATCATATTACATTCGTCCAGATGTATGTGAAAAAACATATCCAGATTGGCCCCACAGAAAAACAATACACGGACCATACAACATCATCAAGGATCCAAACTTCAGGATGATTCATAATCTCGATAGATTATCATCAACTTTGGAATAAAATGGGCGTGTGTCCAAAGCTTCAGACAAAGTACATTACAGAAAACCGCAAAGCAGGATAAAGGCAGCAGTCCAAATACAGCCAAGTAGCCGAGAGAAATCGTTCACCATGAAAGTGCTACTTTTTGACATTAATGGGCACATAAAAACAGTCAGTCATTTACTTATTTTTCTATGTAATAGACTTCCTTTATTTTTCTATGTAATAGACTTCCTTTATTTTTCACGGTATAAAGTTCATTCACTTTGCTAGAAATAGAAAGTTTCATGGCTTGTGGGGTTTTTGGGCACTCACTTGACCAGGTTGGTTACCTTTATTCCGGTTGGATCTCCGGAGCTGCTGCTACTTCCCGGTGGGACCAGCGACTACTCCCTCTGGACTTGTTCTCTCCGCCTGTGATAGAGAAAGGAAAGGCCTATTTCACTCGCCTCCAACAAATCTATCATCAACTTGGTGGGTATAGGAGGAATGGTCCAAAAGATTTTTGAAGTTCAGTTGTGTTTGATCCCAATGGGGGAGTTTTGTTGCTTTTTAGATTAACTGGATTTTCATAGAATAGATTTGTTTTCATGTTTAATAGAATAGAATCAATCTAAACTTAAGATATAAATTAAAAAGGATTTTATAGTATATAATTAGAATAGTATAGTTATTTCAATTCAATAGATTGGAGTTTATTTTCCAAATGCAGAATTTGATGTTTTTTATAGATATTTCTTTTTGAGAAAGAAAATTTGTGCGTACAAAAATTTTGGATATTTTCATGAATCTATTTTAGTTTAGTTTTTGAAATTATTATTATTATTATTTTTTTCCTTTTCTGAGAAATTCTCAATTTCCTAGTATACGGAATGATAAGTAGTTTAAATCATAATTAAATTACTTAATAACCAAATCATTAATTAACGCTAAAAAACGAAACATTTTCAATTAAATAAATAACTAAAAAATGGATCACGAAAGTCTTCCATCTAACTAAAAAATGATATAGTATTTCATGATTAACACATGATTTTTTGGAAAGGAAAAATGGAATCAGAATTGATATTTATCCAAATAAAAATACATTAATAACCAAATGTTTTAGATTTTATTATCTACATTTTTATTACACAAGTAACAAATATTTATTGATTATTTAAATTTTCTTTTTAAATATATAAATAAATTCACTATTTTTTTTTCATCTTTAAGTTATGCAGATTGAGCAAGTTAAAACAAATTAGATTAATCTTAAAAATATTTTTTCATCCATAATACTAAATACAGTTATTTTATTCTCTTTCAACTTACCATTTTGTTGATCTTATTGCGAACTAATAAGTACAGGTTCAACTTACCATTTTGTTGATCTCATTGCAAACTAATAAGTACAGGTTCAACTTACCATTTTGTTGATCTTGTTACACACATTAAACTCTAATAAGTACTGTGTCAAATTATGCTACTGGTATCACAGTAATGACTAGTTCAGCTGCAAAAAGAAAAATATCAAGCTAGCCATATTCATATCAAGCTAGTGAGATTTATGAACGAAATTTGATGAAGGCAGAATAGATTAATGATATTAATGTGTCTTTTCGCGATTCATTTTTCTGATAGCTAATCGTGAAAAAGAAGAATTTTATTAGGATTGAATTATTGAGATGTCACTTTTGTTTCAGTTCATAGCTAATAGATTTTTAGATAAGTGATATTTATGAGGATTTTATTAAAAAATAAAAATTATTTATAATTTTATTATATATTAAAAAATATTTATGAAAATCAGATTATTTAATTTCTAGTTTTACAAAATATTGTATGTATTTATTTTTCATAATATTTTGTATACTTCATTATATTATTTCATTAACTTCTAGTTCTATTTTTATATTTTTCAATATAAAAACTATTTATCTTTTATTATATTTATGTCATTTTTTCTTAATATATATTCACCAATATAATACATGGTTAATATTACTATCCCAATAACACTTTTATAATTATATTAAAAACTCTATATAAATAATTCATCTAAAAGAGAATAAATAGTCTAAAAATTGATTCGAAATTCTGAACTGTTGTTACTTTTTAAACTTTATACATACTCCAGTAATACAATATCAATTATGGCACTATTTTAATCTCGTGATTAATCTAAGTACATCATGAGAAGTTGTCGTTTACTCCCACCTTTAAGGAGGGCCCTTCTAAAAGAGCTAGCTAGATAATACAATTTTCATTTGATTTCTTATGCTTTATTCGATGCACAAGCTTTATATTAATGCTCTATAATGTTTCAAGGTTATATGTTCGGTTTTTTAAAGCTAAATTCATTATGTTTTTTCACTCAAATGTTTCTATTATTTTCCATAGGTCAAAATAAAAAATAATATAGTTGTTTCTTAATTGGTTGAGTCTCATATTTATAGATAATTAATAATCATGAATGGTATAAATTAATGTCCACTCATTACTAATCTTAATATTCACTATTTAATTTCACTTTAGTCATTTTATTATTTCTCTATAATAGATGTCCTTTATTGTTTATAGTATAAAGTTCATTTTGCTTGGAAAGTTTCATTGTTTTCCTAGAATAGAGTTTTGTTGCTTTTTAGATTAATTGGACTTTCCTAGAATAGATTTTCTTTCATGTTTAATAATATAGAAGCAAATTTATTGAATTTAAAAATATCTCATAGTATATAATTAGAATAGCATAATAATTTCAATTCCATAAATTGGAGTTTATTTTTTAAGTTTAGAATTTATTGCTTTTCTAGATATTTTCTATTGAGAAAGAAATTTCGTTTGTATTTATTTTGGATATTTTCATGAATAGGTTTCATTTTATTTTTTTGCAATTATATTTTTTTTATTGAGAGTCTATTTTTTAACATATATTTTGTAAGTTTGTTTTCCATGTTGAAGATAATGGAGAATCCTATATTAGTGTGAGTTGGTTCATGAGACCTTCGCATAGGAATTAGTTTCTATTTCCTAGGGTATGGTTCTAACTTCCCTAAAAATTTGTATGCTATATAATGTTTGAAGTGTATTGAGAATGTAGAGCGTTCTGCAAAGCCAGACTCTCCTAGTTCAGACTCTCTTTCGTAGAGTTGACCAGTGGGTTTTATTTTATCAATTCAAACATCTCATTTTATCATGATATCGAAGCTCCAGGAATGATTCATAGCCGAAACGTTGTGATACCTGCGAGTATCCATGTGGCAGAGGAGAAGCACCTAATAACTGAGTGGATTTTTTATTCGACTCATTTCCGCTATAATGCATCTCGTAGTGAGATACAGAGCGTTATAACGTGGGTCCTCACTTCATAAAGCCGCATTAATCATAAAACACTTACCGAATTTTGCATGCACACGAAAAAATCTGAATTTCTGGAGCATTAAGGCACTAACGTGGGATAGTGGCTTCAACAGAGCATTAGCACGCTGTCGTATTGAACAAAGGTTGCCTTAGTCAACTCTTACTAAATTTCAAAGGGTTGAAATTTTTCATTTGAGAATTTTAATACGAGATTTTCATGAGTTAAGAAGGGTCTTCAATATGATTTAAGAGCTTTTTAATATGATTTAAGAAGGGTAGGGTCTTCCTTACGTGAATCACTTTTCTCATACACTTTCCAAAAGGGATTTGAAAAACATACGTTGTTTTTTCATACGTGCACTTTTTGGAAAAGAGCACATGAATTAATTTTTATGAGTGGAGCTTTTTTAATAATTATTTTTATGATGGAACATTTTAATAAGGTTCTTAAAAAGTGTATTATGAAAAGTCTTTTTTTTTAAAAGGATGATTGCTGATCTGCTTAAGAAGAAAGGTAAATTTTTATTTTAAGCGTCGAAGGGATCTAATATAGATCTGAGCTAGTGGACACCACTGATGAAGGAGGAAATCCGGTGAAAATTCACCAATGAAGGAAGAGATCTGAAGTAGATCTTGTTGGTGCATAGGACTCGAAAGCCCATTGCATAACATACAAAAATAATCTATTGGATTGATCGCAGATCAAGTAGATCTGTATCGTGATATTTCTGTCTGTAAATATCTGGGGTAAATCTATCATTTTTTTCCTGTCAAGTATTTTATTTGAATCGTCAAAATGAATAATCAAATAATTGAAGCATACTTGAATGAGAGTAACAAACTTGATGGCTCCAATTACTCAAATTGGAAATTCAAGATGCAGACTCATGTGCTAGAAGCGCAGAATGCTTGGACGATTGAAAATGGGGATGAACCGAAGCCAGCAGCGGGAGCAGCATTGGTCCCAGATAGGGAGAAGAGAGAAGTTAAAGCAAAGACGTTTTTGAAGATGTCAGTGAAAGACTGCATCATACCACGTATCAGGGAATGCAAACCAGCAAGTGAAATCTGGACAGTATTGAAGGATTTGTATGAGATCAGGAATACAAATCGTATTCTGTTCTTGAAGAGAAAGATTCTATCCATAAAGATGGAGGAGAATGAAACAATTTCTCCTTTCATATCGCAGATCAAATATATGAAGAACAAATTGGCAGATATCAGTGAGATAGTTGCAGATGCAGACTTGGTCATGATTACCATGAATGGTATGATTGGTGATTACCAAATGTTTATCACTTAGATAAGTGCTAGAGATAAAATCCAAAAGTTTGAAGAACTGACAGAAATATTAATGCAAGAAGAAGAAAGAATATTAACTCTGAAACCCCAGAGTGCATATCTTGCGCTAATATCAAAGAATAAATTCTTCAAAGGAAAAGGAAATACATCACAACAAAATGGAGGAAATCCACAAAAAAGACCGAATCAAACTCAAGGTATGTATTCGAATAAAAACAAATTTGTAATTAAATGTTTTTATTGCAGAAAAATCGGTCATATGGCTAAGGAGTGCAGGAAGAAGAAATTTCATGAAGAAAAATAGATGCATAAAATACATGCAGGTCATTTCGCAAAATGATGACCATGTTTAGGACTTCAGATTGTTCATGATAGACTTTGATGAGAATGTCGATGCAAACATCTGGTATGTAGATTCGGGAGCATCCACACATATGACGAGGAATAGACAATTGTTCAAATATTTTAAGGAAATTAACAACAGAGAAAAAATCTATCTTGGTGATGATAGAAGTCATCAGATCAAAGGGTGCGTGAAAATCTCTGTTATTTTACCTAATGATAATGTCAGATATATTCATAATGTAATGTATGTGCCCGGAGTGACAAAGAATCTGATTGCTCTATCCATGATTACAGATCAAAATCTCAAGGTAGAATTTTTTAAATCTAATTGTTATATTAAATATATGTTAGATGGCATGAATACTATTGCTTCAGGAATTCGAACAAGAGGTCTATACAAATTGGATGTGAGAACAGCACCAGATCAAGCTTTGACAACATCAAGTTTGACTACAGAAGAGTTATGGCACCAGATACTTGGTCATATCAACTACAACAATTTGCTATTACTTCAAAAAAAGGAAATGGTAAGAGATCTTCATACATTAAAACAAGTGCATAATGATTGTGATGCTTGTGCATTAGGAAAGATGCATAGAGAATAATTCCCTATTCGAGTAGAAAGGAAAAAGAGAGACATACTTGAATTAGTGCACACTGACCTATGTGGACCCATGCAAACAAAGTCATTAAGAGGTTCACTGTATTTTCTATTGTTTTTTGATGATTGTACAAATTTTTCTTGGGTGTATTTTATGAGTAAGAAAATTCACACATTTGAATACTTTAAGCAGTTCAGATACATGATTGAAAAGAAAAGAGGGAAGCACGTAAACATTCTACGCTTCGATAAAGGGGGAGAATACAGGAAGGAGGTTCTTACCAAGTATTGTAAAGACCATGGGATATTACAGCAATTTACAGTACCCCATACTCCTCAGTAAAATAGAGTAGCAAAAAGAAAGAACAAAACATTGGTGGAGTGTGCTAGGAACATGTTGAAAGGTAAGGATCTTTCAAATGGTTTTTGGGCTGAGGCATTGAATACTACAATTTATTTAAAAAATAGGAGTCCTACAAGAAGTCTGGAGTTTAAAACTCCCTTTGAAGCATTATATGGATTCAAGCTTGTAGTAAAACATTTAAGAGCATTTGGGTCTGAAGCATTTACCCACATTCCAAAGGAAGAAAGAAGAAAACTATAATCAAAAGACATCAGATGTACCCTTGTAGGGTATTGTTCACAATTTAAAGCTTATATATTATTTAATCCCTCTACTTACAATATTTTTGTTAGTAGGGATGTCATGTTCCATGAGCAGGCTTATGATGAATCTGATAAGCACGATGAGGAATGAGATATTCCGTTCTTAGTGGAAGGAAGTGAAGAAACAAGTAACAACCTTTATTAGCAGAAAAAGGCAGAAGCAGTGAATTCAGATACATCAATCAAGCCGAGTCCGTCAAAGGAAATTCAGAATGGCTTGGAAGCTACACCAACACTCAGAAGATCAGGTAGGCAGATTCAATTTCCTACTAGATATAGGGAGAATTCCTTTATAACTAGTATGATGAATGTTGTTGAACCTTCTAGTTATAGAGAAGAAAATCAATGTAGTGAATGGAAAACAACTATGGAACATGAATATGAAACTATTCTCAAAAACAACACTTGGGAGTTGGTTGAACTTCCCAAAGGGAAAGAAACCATATGTTGTAAATTGTTGTATAAACCCAAGATTAATGCAGATGGAACCATAGATAAATTAAAAGCTAGATTGGTAGCAAAGGGGTATTCACAAAAAGAAGGTATTGACTATGAGAAACCTTCGCCCCTGTAGCTAAACTAAATAATATCAAAATGATGATTACTTTAGCTACTAAGAAACATTGGATGATTCACCAACTAGATGTAAAATCTGCATTTTTAAATGGGGAATTAAAAGAGGAGGTTTACTTAGAGAAACCTGAGGGTTTTGTCCAGAAAGGGAAAGAACATTTAGCTTGGAGATTAAAGAAAGCTTTGTATGGGCTGAAACAAGCACCCAGGTCATGGTATGAAAAAATTGATTCATTTTTTCTGCAACATAGTTACAACAGAATTAAAAACGACCCTAATTTGTATACTGTGAAAGATGAAAAGGGGCGTATAGTATTGATTTGTTTGTATGTAGATTATCTGGTCATTACAGGTGATGCTAAATAAATCAAGCAACAAATGTCATAAATGTTCGAAATGAAATACCTTGGTGAACTAAGATACTGTTTGGGTCTCGAGATCTGGAGAGATTCAAGACAAAATTTTCTATCCCAAGGTAAGTGTGTCAAAGTTCTACTGGAAAGATTCAGGATGGATCAGTGTAAGGCTACAGCGGTACCACTACAGAAAAACATTAAACTTCAGAGTGAGGATGGATCTAAGGAAGCAAATGCGACACTTTATAGACAATTGGTTGGGATTTTAATCTACCTAACCACTACTAGACCAGATTTGGTTTATGCAGTCAGTGTGCTAAGTCAATACATGTCCAAACCACTTGAGAGTCATTGGAATGTAGCAAAAGGTGTTTTAAGGTATCTACAAGGAACTGTAGATGATGGTATTATTTATACTGATTCTTCTAATGTTAGATTAACAAGATTTATAGATTCTGACTGGGCTAGAAATGTAGACGACCGAAGATCCATAACAGGCTATGCATTCAGCATTGGATCCGGAATGATTACATAGAGCAGTAAGAAATAGAACACAGTTTCCTTGTCTTTAGCGGAAATAGAGTATCAAGCTATGTGTGTAGCAACATGTGAGGCATTTTGGTTGTGGAGACTTCTCCAAGATGTCGAGGAAGAACAAAGAGATGCAACAACAATCAGATGTGACAACTAGAGTTCAATCAAACTTGCTAATAATCTAGTGTTTCACAAGAACACTAAACACATTGATACACAATTCCACTTTGTTAGGGAAAAAGCTCAATCAAAAGAAATCCATCTTGTATATTGTAAAACATGTGATAATGTTGCTGACATTTTCACTAAGCCTCTTGGAAAAATCAAGTTTAAAATTTTTAGGGAGATGTTAGGCATATTTGTGAACCCCTTCTCCATTAAAGGGGAGTGTTGAAGATAATGGAGAATCCTATATTAGTGTGACTTGGCTCACGAGACCTTAGGATAGGAATTAGCTTCTATTTCTTAGGGTATGGTTCTAACTTCCCTAAAACCTTTTATGTTATATAATGCTAGAAGTGTATTGAGAATGTAGAGCATTCTGCAGAGCGAGACTCTCCTGGTTCAGACTCTCTTTCATAGAGCTAACCAGTGGGTTTTATTTTACCAATTCAAACATCTCATTTTATCATCCCAATTGTATGAACTTGGATTGAAAATTAATGATAAGTAATTTAAATTGAAATTAAATTACCCAACAACTAAATCATTAATAAAAACTTAAAAATAAAACATTTTCAGTTAAATAAATATAGCATTATATGATTATCACATGAATTAAAGGAATAGAAAAATGGAATCAAATTTGATATTTATCCAAATAAATTTTTTTGATAAGATAATGTTTTATATTTTATTATCTTTATTTTTATTATGATTAAGTAACAAAATTATTTATTGATAATTTAAATTGTATTTTTAAATATATAAATAAGTTCATTATATTTTTTTTCATCTATAAGTTATACTGATTGAAAATGTTAAAACAAATTAGATTAATCTTAAAGATAATGTTCCTTCAAATTATTCTAGAATAAACATAAAAAATTACTAAATACAACCATTGTGTTCTCTTTCAACTTACCATTTTTTTCATCTTGTTACAAAAATTAAACTCTAATAAGTACATGTCCAAATTATGTTTTCTATTATTACTGTGATACACTTGGTATCCCAATAATGCAAATATTGAGTAGCACAGCCGCAAAAAGAAAAATATCAAGCCAACAATATTCATATCAAGCTAGTGAGATTTATGAATGAGATTTGATCAAGGCACAATGGATTAAAGCTAATAATGTGTCCTTTCACGATTGGCATACCCAATAGAAAATCGTGAAAGGGAATATTTCTACTAGGATTGAATTATTGAGATGTCTCTTTGGTTTCTAGTTTATAGTCAATAGATTTTCAGATGAGTTATGTTCACGGGGGCTCAGTTAATGAACCTATGACATATCACGTGTGTTAGTGACATACTAAAAAATATTCTTAATTTCACAACATATTGGAAAGTGCCTATAAAAATAGCATTATGTAACCCCTTACAAATATGAACCCAATACACTTTCCCATTTTAAAAAAAAATCTAGTTTCACAGATATTGTTGGTATCCATTTTTTCATTAACACTTTTTATACCCCTTTATATTATTTCATGAACTTTGAGTTCCATTTTTATACCTTCTAATATAAAAAGCCTTTACTCCCTATTATATGCTCAATACATTATGTCATTTTTTCCTCAATATATATTCACCAATATGAACACACTTGATATGGTATTGCTACCCCATTGAAGCCTTTGTGGTTATGTTAAAAACTCTATATAAATGGTTCATCTGGAAGTGAATAAATTGTCTAGAAATTGATTTGAAATTCTGAACTATTGTTATTTTTTTCAACTTTGTACCCACTTTAGTAATACAATATCAATCATGACACTATTTTAAATTATGGAACTATTTTAATCTATGGTGTTTAATCTAAGTACATCAAAGTTCTCATTTACTCATACATCTCAGGAGGGCCCCTATAGAAGTGTGAGCTAGATAGTACAATTTTCATTTTATTTTTTATGCTTTATTCGATGCACAAGATTTATATTAATGGTCTATAATGTTTCAATATTATATGCTTGGTTTTATTAGCTATATTCATTATGTTTTTTCACTCACATGTTTCTATTATTTTCCATAGAAAAACATTCATTTAGTTGTTTCTTAATTTTCTTAGTCTCATATATGAATAATGCAATTTCACTTTAGCCATTCACTTATTGTTATATAATATAGAGCCATTAATGTTCATAGTATAAAGTTCATTCGCTTTCATAGAAATAGAAAGTTTCATTGCTTTCCTAGAATATAGTTTTTTTTATAGATTAATTGGATTTTTATAGAATAGATTTGCTTTCATTTTCAATAGAATAGAATAACTTAAGGAATCTAAAAATATTTCATAATATATAATTAGAATAGCATAGTCATTTCAATTCAATAGATTGGAGTTTACTTTCCAAGTTCATAATTTGAAGTTTTTCTAGATATTACCTTTTGAGAAAGAAAATTTATGTGTGCACTCATTTTGAATATTTTCATGAATAGGTTTCATTCTAATTTTAGCAATCGTTTCCTTTTTAACTGAGATTCAATTCCCTAGCATATATTGTACAAATTTATTTCGCAGGTGTATGAACTTGGATTGAAAATTAATGATAAGTAATTTAAATCACAATTAAATTTCCCAACAACTAAATCATTAATTAAACTTAAAAGGGAAAACATTTTCAATTAAATAAATAACTAAAAAATGATATAGAATTAGATTATTAATAGATTATTTAAAGGAAAGGAAAAATGGAATCAAATTTTGTATTTATCAAAATAAGAAAACATTGATAAGGCAATGTTGTTTATTTGAACATAGACAGGAACACAACAGAATACAGATATAGCCATAAATACAAATATGCGGCAGAAATAAAACTTCATTCCATTAATATCAAAGAACTGAAATATGCTTACAAACATAATGGAAATAAACTAACTTGGGCTATGGTAGCTTATCTCTGATAAGAGATGTGGCAACTACATGCCTCTGAACTGTATTAAAAATAGGCTCAACGATGTATTTATCATTGATAAAAAATGGAAAACCCTAAACATCCAAAAACTAGCCTTAGGAGATGAATCGCCAACAGAGTGGGCCCCGTTGGGGTAAATTGATTACATCACCTTCCCAGGGTTGTAACTTTGGCATACAATCTCTATTTCACATGAACAATACCTCGTTAGAAATATCTATCCAAGGAATACAAATTTAGATTGTAATATTTTATAAAAAAATCATGTTTTCCAACAAAATTTCATTTAGGGCCTCAAAACGGCTCCGGAAGTTCAAGACCCGAAAAACTACGAAAAATTGTAAATTGTGCTACAATTAAGGAAACTAAAAAACTGAAAGAAACAATGGTGGGGGTCCATGTGAAATAGGCAGGTGATCACCGATATCCACCTTGATCATTCCTCCCCATTGTGTTAAGTGCCTCCATGAGATGGGGAAACTTCTGTTGAACTTGGTCCTTAGTGAGCCACTTGCCTTGGTGCAGGATTTGGCCAGCTTTGAAAACCAGATACAGTTGGATATTTTTCTTGTGAGTGTTTTTGATCTGCGTGTCAATGATATGATGAGTTTGGGCATGTCCCATGTAGTCAGGGCTTAGATTTATTAGTGTGAGTTGTTTTGCAATGTATGATGTGTCCAGTAATGATGGAAAGTATGTTCGAAGGTGGTCCACATTGAACACTGGGTGCAGGACAATGAATGGGGGAATGATGAGCTCAAAAGCATTATCTCCCACAACCTTGGTGATTGTGTAAGGCCCATATCGAAGTGGCTTGAGCTTCCGATGGGCTCCAGTAAGGCGTTATTTTTGCAAATGCAACCAAAATTTTTCCCCCACCTGAAACTTGTGTGGCACCCGTTGTTGATCATGTCATTGCTTGTACTTCACATTGGAATTATCTACGACATCGTGAACCTGCTGACAGACATGTTGGACACGTTCAATAAATTTGGTTTATTTATCAACCTCAGAAAATCCATATGTGGATTCTTTCTTTTTAGTCGCATGAGGTATGGAAACATCAATCAGACAAAATAGTTGAAATCCTAGACCCACTTGAAAGGGACGGCGACCATTCAAGCTATGTATTTCTCTGTTGGGTAGAGGTCGTCTAGGAGTCAGATCGATCTGATTCTTGACCTCACAGTCCAAGGGTACCCCTATGGGTGAGGATAAGATGACCCTGTATTCTTCTACAAACTTATCCACCTACTTCTACTGCGTGGAGGAACCCTTCTTGGGGACCATGGATGTGGCCATGATCTTCCCCTTACTTTGAGAGTGAATAAGAAAGAAAATAAATTTCTCCGTATGTGAGATGATCTTATTGCATTTCTTAACATAGATCAAAGAGATGGTGGTAGGTGGAGCTACCTCCGGTATTCTTCATAACTTAGTTCCCAAAGAAATAATAACAGTGTGAGGCCTCGACTTATACACATAATTATGCTTCCACAAGTATGGTTGGCCTAATAATACATCACAAAATTCAAGAGGATAAACATTACACAATACCTCATTTGTGAAGGGCTTGATGTTGTCGGGAAGGTGACATTGTTGACTTACACAGAGATCTCGTCCTTGGTGAAGTCACCTCATGGTGTACGTTTGCGGGTGTGGTGTGGTCGGTAGGCCCAAATTCTTCACGAAATATTCTGAAATAAGGTTATTTTGGCTCTTGTTGTCAACAATAAATTGCAGCGGCGAACCATTCACCCACATATGTGAGTGAAAGAGGTGCTCCCCCTCATCTGGATCTTTGGGTTCTACCTTTTGGATCTTGGTGGTGGCTACCATCATAGTGGGTTCTACGTCAATGACCTTCTTACCCTTGTCAGTTTCCAACTCAGAATTAGAGCATGTAAATGTATCTGAGTCTTCCAGCTTGGCCACCAATGCCTACATTGTGCGCCATTCATTCGTGTTTTGAGTGGGAGTTTTATGGAACTCACGCCACTTTCGAGTGTCATTATTTGCCTTCCCATCACTGTTGTCTTGCAAATTTGAGGAGTTTCCCTGTGGGTCCCGACCAGGCTCTATCATTTTTTCTTCTTTAGTTTCATATATCCAAAGTATATATTATTCTATTTAAATTTCTACTCAATCATGGAAACACATCAGTATGTTGCACCAAGTGAGATGTCGAGGAACTCCATTTCCTCCTGAATGTATCTATGCAAATAAATGTGGTACTTAAGCACCAATTTTTTCTCTGAATCTTTGATACTCAACTTTTTGCGTAGAGTATGGAACATATTCATCAGCTGATGCACATCTTGATCCCTTTGTTGCTGCAGCATAGTCCACCATATGTGCTTGTCATCATAGCTCCCCACGGGGTAATATTTTTCCTTGATGGCATCTTGGAAATAATTCCAAGTGGGTTCTATTGAGAAAAATGAGGGCTCTCTCTCCTCCCTCTATTTGCAGCAAGTTTCCCATTAGTCCTTGACATGCGGGGCGGCTTTGAGGAGCGCAAAAGTAATCTTTTCCCTATTGGAAAAATCATGAACTGAAAAATATCCTTCCAATAGATTTAACCATATATATACAATATTTGCATCTATCTAGCCTTAAAATATGGGAATTTAAAATTTTACTTGTACCTTGAAGGGAGTGGTGCCTCCAAAGTGATTGTTGGACGAAGATGCATTGCCTCTGTGCATTTGCCGAAGGATATGGCCAAATTTGTCCATCATTGTGTTCCTATGTTGCTTGAGGGATTCTTTGAGAAATATTTTGAAATGATATCCTTCTCCCTCATCTTTATTTTCTTCCGCCATGGGAGGCCATTGGGGTTTGCGAAGCTATTCTTATAAAGGTTCAACAGGTTCAAGCCCTAACTCCTTATACCCTGACCTTGTTGGGGGAATGCAAACAAAAATAGAGAAAAGGTAGGTTGCTCTAATACCACTGGTCCGAAATTAGAAAAGAATGAATAGAATACATATATAACCATAAATATAGAGATGCATCATAAATAATACTTCCTTTCATTAATATCAAAGAAGTAAAATATGCTTACAAACAGAATGGAAATAAAATAGCTCAAGCGATGGTAGTGTGGTGGCTACATGACTTTGAACTATCTTAGAATGAGGCTCAAAGGCCTATTTATCATTGATAAACAATATAAACCCTAAATATCCAAAAAAACTACCCCTATTAGATGAATCGCCAAAATTGTGGGCCCCATTGGGATAAATTGGTACATCAACTTCCTAGGGTCGTAACTTTGGCATATGATCTCCATTTTATGTGTACGAAACCCTGTTATCAATATATATTTGAGGACTACAACTTTCGACTACATACATTAGCCAATGATTCATGTTTTCACATTTTCCAAAAAAAATAGTTTAGGGCCTCAAAACGGCTCTAGAAGTTCAGGACCCAAAAAAATGAAAAAAAAAAGTAAATTGTGCTACAATTAAGGAAACTAAAAAACTGAAAGAAACAATGGTGGGGTTCCAAGTGGAATAGGCAGGTGGCCACAAATATCCAACTAGATCAGTTTTACATTTTATTATCTTCATTTTTATTATGATTAAGTAACAAACTTATTTTTTGATAATTTAAATTGTATTTTTAAATATATAAATAAATTCACTATCTTTTTTTGCATCTTTAGGTTATGCAAATTGAGAAAGTTAAAGTAAATTAGATTAATCTTAAAGATATTTTTTCTTCAAATTCTTCCATAATATGCATAAAAGATCACTAAATACAACCATTTTTTTCTCTTTCAACTTACCATTTTGTTCATGTTGTTACAAACATTAAAATCTAATAAGTACAGGTTCACATTATGTTTTCTATTAGTAATGTGATACCCTTGGTAAATTTATTTTATGTCTTTTATATTGACATGTGGTTGAAAAGTGAAAGTGAGAAATGTTTTGTGTTATGGAATTGTAAATATTTATTTTGATTAATAAAAGAAAAATAAAAACTATTTTTGTGTATTATTATTCTTGAAAATATGTTGAAGACTTTCACGTGAGATTAGAATCCTAACTTTGATCAACACAATTGGAATCAGTTATGCCCAAGAAGAGGTGGGAAAAAAAGAAGAAAACCCTTCTTTTTGGCATACAATTGAACTGTTCGTAGAGGCAGGCCACCAAAAATTTCATGACTAGAGATAAATATCATGGTTTGAAGTTGTGAAAACGGGATTGCATGAGATAAAGACAGTATATTTTAAAGGAAAAGGCTAGTGGGAGAGAAATACTGGACCTGAACCCATAAACCAGCAGGACATTTCTAAAGGGTTAAGAAGCTGAAGCTAAAGAAAATATTCTAAGTTGTTTTCCTAGTAGGGAGGAGTCAATATTAGGGGGAACTACTGAGATACATAGTTCATGCTTGGGAGGAATGTGGCGTCCTTAAATATAGTTCTTGAAAAACTATATATAAGTATATAAATTTCTGAATAATTTTGTTATTAATCATGTTATTATGGTTGTTCTGGATTATGAAAGGATGCAATAGGATGTTGTTATGAATTTTAAATGATTATGGGTATTTCAATAGAATGATCAGAAAACCCTATTAATGTTCTATGAGTGAATTGTGTGTGTGTGTGTGTGTGTGTGTGTGTGTGTGTGTGTGTGTTTATTTCTGTGTATCCAAAAACTGAGGGTTATAATAATAAAGTAAGTATCTCCTCTATTGTGGAGGAGTGGGAAATACATCATATCCATGGACCAATCTTGGCATCCATTTTGTAGGTGGATATGAATAAGGAAACCAAAGAGATGTGTTTAAGGAAAATATGTACTAATGTAGTGAGGGAATAACAGTATGCACACAATCTATATCTAAACATTAACCCATTACTGGATTTCAAACATAATTATGGTTTCTATATAATATGATAAATATATGTATATAAATACACAGTTATGGTAGTAAAAGAGAATTATTATAAGGAATAAGTAGTATAGTTGAAGTAAAGGTATAAAATTATGTCCATGTTAGTTGTTGCAAGCCATGAAAAGGATCAAAACCTTGTTTCCAGGACAAAAGACAGGTAGTCCTTGACAAAAGAATAATAAGGATTAGAGAAAACATGAGGTGGTCCCCCATGATAGGCGCCCACCAAGCATTTTCCCTAGCATATATCTTCTAAACTGGTTTATAATCACATAGCTCATATATTTATACAACAAATAATAGTAAGTTACAATGTACACATGCTTGGTTATAGAAATCAAATGGAAGTTACAGCATAAATGCACAGAATGGACCAATACCTTTATATAATAACAAAAAGAGTTTGCAATATGTACATGCATGGAGAATAGAAAAGAAGAAAAATTAACATGGTGTAGAAAACATGTCTGAAATTATTTAGCATGCAAAATTTTTAAAGAAATCATATAATTTGTTTTTTCCATAAACAGATAAATAAATATCAATTACGACCATAGGATTTAACCTCAAAATATACAACAAAGCTGAAGAACCCATGCATGGAGTGTGCATTTTGTCTCAACCAGTATGCACATATTTTCTCGATAGAAATTCTAAGAAGGAAAAAAATAAGAATTATGGTAACTCTCTCAAATGTAAATAAAAACTCTCGATCTTCACCAAAATACCATGAGGTTGAAGAGCTCAGATCTCACTCGGACCAAACAATAAAAGAGAGAGAAGCAACAAATGATGTAGGGCATGTAGTTACCCTAACTAGATTAGATCAATGTTCACCATCCATCATCCCTTTATCAATTGTCACTATAGAATTGTGACATCTGGCTAGGTTTTGATCAAGTTTTGTGAGCCCATTCCATGTATTTTCTTCACATGGGTAGAATGCCATATAGCTCTTAGAGTACACAAGTGCTACGAGGGCCTTAAGGTCCAGAAAGTCTGTAAAATTCAATATATAATTGTTCGCAGAGGTTACATGCCAAGGAATTGTATGTAATATGTAATACATGTGGAGTTAGTGATTTTCCAATGTCAAAAAGATATGAATGTTATATCTATTTTTTTGTATCAACTTTAGAATTATGTTGTGAGCCACCTTGTTATATGGTAAGTGTGACAAGAGTTTGGTTTATGTGATATCAAAAAGTAATAAAAATAATGATGTCCCTCATCCTTAGATTGGGGGAGCAATCATACTAGACTAATAGTATGATATTAAACATGAAAAATAGACCTTGGTGTATTAGGAGACAATGGAGCCAAGTTTGGACAAAAAGACAAGTAATAGCATAGATTATTATAATGTTACTTGAGGGTAGGATAAACTATATTTGAGGATGAAAAACAAAATGGTGCTTTACATGTGCATGTAAAATTAAAAATAAATCATCGTGTTGGTATGACTACAATGCATATATTATAATTTAAAAAAAAATCATTACTTGATGCATGGTAACTATCTCTTATTTTCTGAGTAAATATAGAGGATGTTACATATGGTATTAGAGAAAAACAAGTTTCAACATTGAGTCGACCATTATTTTGTTAACAAAATGAATGTTTGTTTTTCATAGAATAATAAGAAGAGTGAGCATATGGAATAAAATATGGAAGAAAGACAAAGAAACACCCAAATAGGTTAAGAAGGAATATATGTTCATCTAGGTGAACAAGCACAAATGCAAATATCTATAATGGAATTAATGATTATGGTGGCATCTCCAAAGACAGAACTAGTGAATCTCTCTATCAAACATGAGAAGTTGCTCAAAGTTAGCATAGAAAAAGAAAAACTGATTAAATTTTTGACAGAAAAATCCAATCTCAATCTTGTGGAAACATTAAAGGAGGAATAAAAAAAAGGAGATACGTCTAAGTGGAAAACTTCTGAAGAGGTGGTTGAAATAAGATAAGCAATATATGAGGGGGAAGAAGACCGCAATTGACCAAAATTTCATTTGAAGCTTGGAAAGAAGCCAAAACTAGAATTACAAGGAGAGTTCAAAAACATCAGACACCCAACATATAATGGGGAATATAGAGAAGTAGAAAAATTGTGGATTCTTAAATAGCAATAGGTATTTTCAAGTTTATGACTATTCTACTGAGTTATCTGACTATTCTACTAAGTTATTTTCAAGTTATCTACCTACAAGCTACATGAAAATATTCCCTGTGGTGGGAAGAAGTCCGAACAATGCATAATAAGGAAGTTAATTGGGAAGAATTTGAATGAATTTTTAAAGATAAATACTTAACTAAAAAAAATTTGTATGACAAAGCCAAAGAATTTCATGATTTAAAACTTGGCCAAACGTCAATCGATGAGTTAGTGATGAAATTTACTCATATTTAGAGATATGTTTCATACATAAGAGAGAAAAATATAAAGTACGACACTTTATAATTTGTCTCCCTCTCATTTTTAAGGAACAAATTGAGTATGATAATCCCAAAATAATGGATGAGGCCATTATAAAAGAAAGATTATGATATCAACAGGAAAAACAGAGAATGATAACTTGAAATCATGTCCTAATAAGAACAAAGGCATATTTACCAAGGGTGGAAAAGGGAGAAAACCAATACTATTTAATAAATCTCATAAGGGAAAACATAATTAAAATTTTAGTAAAAACAATAATTAGACATAAATAAATTAGAAGTGGACTCATACCAGATATAAACAGATATAATTCAATATAAATGATTTGATGGGAAGGATAAAGAACCTAAAAAATGTTGAGGCTATGAAGAAATCTATTTTTTTCTAAAATTGTCCCTACAATACAATATTTGTACAAAACCTACAGAATATTTAAGAGGTCTCTACTATTAATGATGTGGACATAAACAATTTTTGTATCAACGCAATATTAGAAGAGTGACAGGAAGAGCATAAGTCCACTGTGGTGGAGATAGAAGTTACACTTTTTAACCAATATGTTTTATGTTTTGATATACGCTTGTGCCAATTTGAGTTATATTAGTCCCCATATTGTAGAAAAATGTAAATTAAAGTCTAAAAAATACAAAAATCCATGGTTGGTCCAGTTATCCACTGGCACAAAAATAGAAATTACTAATCTAGCAAAGACATTCCAAATCATGTTAAATGGGAATTAGACCATTATGAATTTGAACATCTTTCCATTGCGTTCCTATGGAGTTTTAGTTGGGATGGATTGGTTAGAGGAGCATAGGCCAATTTTTAATTACCTTGATTCGGAGATTTTTTTGTAAATGCTTTCAAACAAAAATCCAAATTAAACAAGACCTTTTATAAACACTTACATTTTCTTGTGAAATCATGAGAAATAAATATTATAAACAACTTCATCAAACCATCAACATGAAACAATAAGAAATAATCATGAACAACCATAAAGACACGAAATGATAATGGAGTTCACCCATTGTGGGCTACATCTTTGATCCCGCTGTCAAGATTGGGGAGGTCGCTTCATTAGATGTTGCAAGCAAGTGATGATTACATGATAAAATATTTTTCAATACAAGGATGAACCCCATTTACTAGAGTGGCATGTCTCTCCACGATACATTCTTCTATAATAACTCTCACTCATAAAGGCTCTCCTTCATAATGATAAAAATAAAAATATTTCACATATAGTGGAATACAATATCCTCTCACAACATGGCATACATGGATCGCAAAATTAAACCATCATCTTCAATAGAGTAAAGTAAGGACATGGAAAAAATACATCATCTACCTCCACTTCCAGGGACAACCTGAAAATCGACTACTCAATTGAAGGAAATGTCTGCACCATCACGTTCCTCGCAAAATAACGTGAAATTTGTTTGTAAACTCAATCCCTTTCTGGCTCCATCAAATTTAGGCTCCCCGGGAATCTCAAATATTCCTCAAATATTATCCTATATGATCTGACTGAAATTTGGCTACTTAGACAAAGAAACTTATCAAACCATCACACTCCTTGAGAAAAAATGAGTCAAATGAGTATAAAGTTGACTTGGTTCTGAAATAGTAATTTTCAGGCCTACACAAAATCTTTTAGATTCCATGCGGATTCAAGTGTCAAGGTTTCAACTTCATGGTTCCTCCCTCAACATTTTTATTTTGGAATCCCACTAAAATCCGAAAATTGATCATGCCATCAGACACCTGGTGAAATTCTGGTTAATCTGAGTATAAACTTGGCATGATTCTGACTTTGTCAAAAATTAGTTCCAAGGGAATATTAAAGATTCCTCCAAGATTCCTTAAATCATGGTTCCACCCTCATTGGTATGCATGCCAAGAATGGTTCCACTGTGGCTTGGGTTTCGTCATTTGACCTTCATTTTTTATGTCTCCTCCCATTGAATGAAGTCAGTGCCTTTATATGTTGAAGTGTTGGCGAATAAACTATAATTCCGCCAACTGGAAAGATGGTCAATGCACAGGATGATAGGCCATTGGTGGGCGGGTTGGTTGGGGTTCAAAGCCTGCCAAATCCATTTTTAACACATTAAATCTGCATATGGTATATAATATAACCAACTTCTTTGATCACTAATAGGATTTTTCCCAACATATAATGGCTTTGACCTTGTGGGTTATAACAACCCATGTTAATTGGTCGTTGTTAATATTTATATATAGCCCAAGTGTTATATGGTTGTGCGCCATTTATTCCAATGTGTCGACCATTCCAATTTAAACCACCATGTAGCTTGGTTAACTTTTATGAGCTACTGTTATGTTACATTCCACTTATATGAATGACCATATGTTATAATTGGTTATATAAAATTCTTTGACATGCCATTTTAATATGGCTTACCAAAATTTCATAAAAACATTTGTTTGTTTATTCACCATAGTGTTTTTGTTTGGTTATTAACATAATAACTATTATGTGTAATATAATACCCCTTTTTATTTGTTTTTTGGTTTTTATATAGTTTTTAATATTTTGTTTTTTTGTCTTTTGTGTAGGGCTAAGAGGCCATTGTTGGCATGCCATGTGTCAAAATCTCGTTGATCATTTCGTCATCACATAAGAAAAGCGGGTTCCACATTCCCTTATGACTTGTAAACTTCTCACAGTCCAAAAAAGGTCATACAAACTGTAATTTAGTTGTCGTTCACACCATTGGGTTTGTAAGGATAGGAAATACAACCTGGCATCATTATTGTTGAGTTCTCGACACTTCAAAAATTGAGCCTCTCCAGAGCCATCTAGAACATTCCTCCCTAATGAGGAGATTTTTTCCCTCCAAAAGCATATACACAATCTGAAATTTGGTGTACTCTCTCATATGCAAAAAAAGTGCCCTAACAAGCCACACTTCCTTCTCCTTTGCCTTTGTATTTCAAAGCCATAAGTTATGAATCGACACCTGAATCCTATGCAAACCTATAGTACAATCCTACAAAATACATGTTCTTTTCCAAGACCAAACATGACCCAAGAAAACCCCATACTTGACAAGATTTTATAACACACTCTTTGGTTAAGTTTACATCATAGTCGCTACATAAACCAATCTCAAGCTATCAACTAAAAGGGCCAATAATATCACCATGTTGCATTCATAAGTGATGAAAAACACTTCAACACTTTTAACAACATTTTGCAACTTGTTATTTACATAATGTGTTCATGACAAGATAATATTTCTAATACCACCATATCTCACTCAAAAATGTTAATGAGTCATTTTCTTATAGTTGATTTTCTTATTGAAAAACTTCACAAGTTGGTGCCTACATAGGCACTTTGTCCTCTTGAGATGCTTCTTTGGATTGACACTCCAACATGTGGCTCTCTCATGTCAACCTATGTTTCAATGGTTGCTAAAATTATTCTTCTACCATGCTTTCTTTTCCTTCTCCATTCCTTTATGTGGATAAATTTCTTCATGCCATTTCCTATTTCTTGTTGCAAATATTTTCCAACACGTGCAAACAAAATGGTTATACAAGCCACAAAAACTACATGGTTTTCTATGCCACAAATTCTGCTCATCCTTAAAAATTTGCATGTAATCAAAAGGAATTTTAGCGTAATGATACCTCTTATACCTTTATTGGTTGTCTCTAGTGTGATCCTGGCGATGAGAGCTTTTCTTAGCTCTCCCTGTGCAATGTGCATTGTCATGGGAAGATTGTGATGTGTTCCCATCATCCTCTTTTCTCGATGGTTGGGCAATGGCTTGGAATTTTTTTTTTTGAAGAACCCCTTACTTCTTCTGCCTTTGAAAATTATCCTTTAATGTATATCCCAACCCTAAAAATCGAGGGTTTTGTACAACCTCCAATGGTTGAGTCATTCCTTGGATATTAACACCAAGTCCACCCCCTTTATACCCCATCTTGGTGAGGAGTCTCATACTGGTCCCTAAAATTGGTACCTCAAGGCTTCCAACAGAAATAACATCATGTGGAAATGAAACTGAAGAATTTTTTACCTCAGTGTTGATTCTGAAGAAGGTGGTGATGGTTTTACTAAGCCTTCATTGCGCTTCAACTTTTCCAAGGTCTCTTTCATGGCACGTAATTGAAGTTGCAACCTTTTTTTATCCTCTTCTTCTTCTTATAGAATTCTCCTCTATTCAGAATCCTCTTCTTGAAGGATTTCATTTATCTCTTCATTTTAATGATGATAAGAATATGAAGAAGAATAATATTCTCTCAAATATGGAGATGGAGCATAGTCCTCTGCTCTCTCTTTATCCTTTTCCTCTTTTTCCATTTTCTCCTCATAATTTGCATACATTATATCCAATATTCTTGTCATCGTGTAGAAGGCCTTGTAGATATATTTGTAATCATTCCATTTTCATTCTTGTTTCATGATCAATTCATGGTCCCTCACAAAAAGGTTAGACCACTCTGATACCACTTGATACATGGATTTTTTGTGAATGCTTTCAAACAAAAATCCCCATTAAACAAGACCTTTTACTGATGATTACATTTTCTTGTGAAATCATGAGCAATGCATATTATAAACAACTTCATAAAACCATAAACATGAAACAAGAAGATATAATTATGAACAACCATAAAGACCTGATATGATAACGAAGTTCACCCAATGTGGGCTACATCTTCGAGCCCGTTGTCAAGAGTGGGGAAGCTGCTTCATTAGTTTTTGCAAGAAGATGATGAGTACATGATGTAATATTTGTCAATACAAGGATGAACCCCCTTTACTAGAGTGGCATGTCTCTCCACGAGAGGTTATTATATAATAACTCTCACTCATAATGGCTCTCCTTTAGCATGACAAAATAATAGTCTCTCATAGATAGTGGCATACAAGATCCTCTCACGATGTGGAACACATGGATCACAAAATCAAAACATCATCTTTAACAAAGTCAAGTAAAGAAATGGACATAATACATCTTATACCTCCACTTCCAGAGAAAACCTAAAAATCAACTACTTGAATAAAGGAATTGTCTGCGCCATCACGTTCCTCATGAAAAACTATAAAATTTGACTATAAACTTGACCCCTTTTTTACTTTGTCAAACTTAGGCTCCCCGGGAATCTCAAAGATTCCTAAAAGATTCTCTTTTGTCAGCTCACTAAAATTTCACAGACGAAACAAAGAAATGGATCACACCATCACACTCCTTGCGAAAAACTGAATCGAATGAGTATAAATTTGGTCGGGTTCTGAAATTGTCATTTTCTGGCCTCTAGGGAATCTTTCAGGTTCCATGTGGGTTCTTACATCAAGGTTACAACTTCATGGTTCCACCCTCAAAATTTTTATTTTGGAAAATATTCTACTAAGATCATAAAATTGATCATTCCATTAGGCTTTTGATGAAATTTTAGTTAATCTGAGTATATACTTGGAATGATTCTGACATTGTTAAAAATTAGCTCCAAGGGAATATTAAAGATTCCTCCAAGATTCCTTAAATCATGGTTCCACCCTCCTCGGTTTGTGTGTAAGGCATGGTTCCATTGTGGATTGGGTCCCATCATTCGACCTTTGTTTTTCTCTGTCCCTACCCATATAATGAAGAGAGTGCCTTTATATGTTTAAGTGTCGACGAATAAATCAAGAGCCTGCCAATTGGCAAGACAGTCAATGCATGGGATGATAGGTTGATGTTGAGCAGTTCGTTCGAGGTCAAAACACATTGAATCCATTTTTAGCACATTAAATCTGCATATGGTATATTATATAACCAATTTATTTGACCACTAACAATATTTTTCCAAACATATAATGGTTGTTTACCTTATAGGTTATAATTACCCACGTTAATTGGTCATAGTTAATATTTATATATAGCTTGAGTGTTATATGGTTGTGTGTATGTTATTCCATCAGGTCGACCATTCCAATTTAACCCACTATGTGACTTGGCTAATTGTTATGTGTTATATATTCGTTACATTCCGCTTATATGAAATGACCATGTGGTATAATTGGCCGCAAAAAATTCTTTGACATGCCATTTTAATATGCCTTAGAAACACTTCATAAATACATTCGTTAGTTTTTTAACCATAGTTTTTTTGTTCGATTATTAATATAATAACCATTATGTGTAATGTAATACCCCTTTTATTTAATTTTTGGTTTTTATATTATTTTTAAATATTTTGTATTTCTATCTTTTGTGCAAAGCTTGAAGGCCAATGTTGGCATGCCATGTGTCAAAAATTTGTTGGTTGTTTAATCTCCAAATAAGCAAAGTAGGTACTAAATTCCCTTAATAATTGAAAACATTTGACGGTCATAAAATGGTTATACAGACTCTAATTGAGTGTCGTTCGCGTCGTTGGGTTTGTAATGATAGGAACTACAACCTGGCATCATTATTGCTATGATCTAGACACTTCAAAAATTGAGCCTCTCCATATTCAAATAGATCATACCTACATTGTAGAAAATGGAGAAACACAAATTGTAAAAGGCACACCCAAGCCCATATCTATGCAACAAATATCTTCTTTATAATTAAATAGGGATGCAAGGAAAGGATGCTAGTTGTTTTCCATTCAAGTGGAGGACCACTCACAAGATAAACCAACGAAATATTTGAATGATTTTGAAGCAATTTGGGATTATCAAGATGTCTTTCCTGATGAGATTCTTGTTTTTTTTCTTAATAGGGAGATATTATATAGATATAATACCACGAGCAACACTAGTATCAAAATCACCTATCGGATTAGTGTATTGAAACTAATGGAGCTAAAAATGTAGTTACATGAATTGTTACATAAAGGGTACATTAGACCTAATGTTTCACCATGGGGTGAACCAATTATATATTTCAAAAATAAAGACGAGAAATTCGAATTATGTATTGGCTATCAACAACTAAATAAATTCAAAATTAAAAATAAGTACCCCCTACCCACAATTGACAATTTATTTAACCAAGTAAGGGGCGACTGCATTTTCATTTTCTAAAATAGATCTCAAATATGGTTATATCTAGCTGAGGATTGAAGAGGAAGGCATTCCAAAAACAAAATTTTTAACATGATAAGGACACTATAAATTTATAGTGATTATGTTTAGACTTACAAACACACCTTCTACTTTTGTGTGCTTCATGAACGTTGTATTTAGTAAATTTTTGGACAAGTTCATAATAATCTGTATAGTTGACATACTAATTTATTCAAATACATGAGAGGAACACAAAAAAAATAGAAATAGTGTTGCAAACCTTATGCGAACATTAGTTATACACTACTTTCAGCAAATGTGAATTTTATCAAGCCAAGAAATAATATTTAGGACATGTGATATCTAAATATGGGATAGCAGTGGATCCCAAAAAGGTAAAGGCCATTCTTAATTGGCCAATTCCTAGGGATGTGGCTGATGTGAGAATATTCATGGGTATCATCGGATATTATCGTTGGTTCATAGAGGGATTTTCTAAATCGAAATACACTGAAACCTCCTTGCAGAAGAAAGGGGTGAAATTCAAGTGGACTTGAAAATGTCAAGAAAACGTTGAGCATATTAAACATCTACTTATTGTTGCACCGATGCTCAAAATAATAGACCCTAAAAAGGATATTGTAGTGTGTACTAGTTCTTGTTTGAAAGGTCTAGGGGGTGTGCTCATGCAAGAAGATCATGTGATGTCTTATTAATCCACCAAACTAAAGGAGCATGAAAAAAACTATGCAGTTTACGAGCTTGAGCTAGCTGCAGTGATGCACACACTAAAAATGAGGAGGAACTACTTAATTGGTAAGAAGTTTACCTTAGTTACTGATCATATAAGTTTAAAATATGGTTGTATGAAAAAACACAATCCCCCATTTTATATTTAATTTTAAATAAAAATGTGGACCCTCTTTATTTTTACTCCCTACTTTTCCTTTTCCCAATTCAAACCTTTCCTTATCACGTATTCTCCCATTGTAAAAAATTTATTATCTCTCCTTATGTATCATAGTTTAAACCCCTTTAAACACTACAAAAATAAAAATACAAAATTCTAAGTCGCAAAAGTGATGCCATATGACGCCCTCTTTTACATCTCCTGGGACATGAAATCCATGGCTCCCTTCAACTTGTGCTTTACATTTATACATGTCTTTATTCAAGTCTCGCATCATGATAGAAAAATTATTGTTAGCTCACTATAGTATTTTTGTCTCGTGCCTCCATCTCCCACGTTAAGAACCTACACAAATCAATTTATACACTTCCCTGACATGATGCTCGTTTCATTTTCTAATGTCATAAATTTTATATTTCCTATCTCATTAATCATACCCACCCTTTCGGTTGCTAAGGTGTTAGGTTGTCCATATAGACCTACAACGATGCATACACTTTTCTATTAATTACTTGTGAAACTTCTCTCCATCGGCACTCGTTAGTTCGTGGACCTCGACTATTTTCAATGGTACATTATCAAATTAATCCGGGAAATGAACCTCTTGGTGACATGGCATGTAATCCCACATGGAACTCTTTGATACTGTCACATGTCACCTAAATCTTGGCCAAATCACTTTATGCGAAATATGATTTCGAAGCCACATGTCACCTTTAATGGATTCGCATGTCATTACCATACATATTTTCCATGTGACATCAGAACTAACCCACTAGTGTTAAAACATCATTTTTTTCCCAATTCAAAGTCAGATACACCTTCTGGTGGTGCCACGACATTCTCATGAAAAACCATAAGAATGTGGCCCTAACCTTGCATCGTGAGTTAAAACTAATTGAGGTTTATCATGTAATTAATATGATGATTAACATTAATATTTTGATTAGAAAATTGCCTCCACAAGTAAATGCAGGTCTTTTCGACATTCATTAGGAAAATCTGCATGTTTCTAGATATCACCTTACATGTGAATTATGACATTTCCGTGGTTTGTCTGCATTTATTTTGAAGTATTATGTATTGATTACTTATTTTTGAAAATATGAATAAGTTTTGAAACCATAAATGATTCCATATTTTTGTTTTCTTCTACAATTGAGACCTTATTTTCTTATGGGTAAGTAAGTAAATAAGGTACATAAGGTGAAAATACCATGAAAACCAATGCCTAAATATTCTAACAACAAGAATCCAAATACTTTTCTATTTTTAGATAAAGTAATCACAAACGTTGATGCCAGCGCCTCTTCATATGTATAAGCTTATAGAGGATAAGATTCATGGAAGTTAAGAGGAAGTCCCTCTAGATGAAGTTATCACAGAAGGTAGCCTCGACACCTCTTGGCATGATGCTGCAAAGTCTACTCTTCACAAAATTGTTGCATGACCTAGAATTTTTCCATACACTAACATGATATTTTGGGTTGTAGATCATGTAGACATGTCAAAATGGATAATATGCACTTATCGTGGTATAATCGTGTGCTCCTTTCATCCTAGAGACCTCTAGGGTATGTATAAGCTTCCAGAGCTTGAACTTAAGTATATTTCTCAGTTCATTAATAAATCCGTTCAAAAGGAACACATTGAATGTGACAAAAATATGCATGAATTAGTCAAACCTTGGGGGATTAGTGATCATAAAATCAAAGAAGAGGTTACAAAAGAATATGGAACTTCTCCTTTAAATTCAACACACTCCCTTATCGCTACCATTCTCTACAGTCTTCATGGAAAAAAAGGAGTAATGCATTTTCCTTTAGAGTGGTTTCATCTCATTCAACGTGCCTCCTAGGGTAATTCTTTTAATTGGGCATCTACCTTGTCTAATAGCATATCCAGGTAGGCTAAATATTTCAAACTCAATAAGACCAACACCCCATTAGATAATTTTTGAGGTCTAAAATGGAACTCCTAAGAAATAATATAAAATAATAGTGGAAATAATAAAATAAGATTAAATTACCTCATCAAGTTTTGGAGGGGAAAAAGAAAAAACTACTTTTTCAACTCATATTTTTAACTTATCTCCCTACGATCTTACTCAAATTTTGAGTGGGAGCACTTGTTACATGCAAAATTTAATTTTTCATCCAATGAGTACCCATGTTGCATACTTTCGATGGACCCTACCACAAGAAAAATTTGGAATATCTGTGAAAAAAAAAAAAATGTGATTGCAATCATGATTTTTCATGTATTTCATATTTTTCGTGTACTAGGTTCCATCGAACGTGTGCAACATGGGTACTTATTGGATGAAAAAATAATTTTCACATCAAATAGGTGCTCCCACTTGAAATTTGAGTTAAATCACAGGGGGGAAAGTTGAAAATATACGTTGAAAATTTTTATTTTTTAATCTTTTATAAATTTATATGTTTACCTTTTTACTCTAAAAATAGTGAATCATCCCCCATGGTTGACATCATCATATTGAATCCTATTGGTTCTTATAAAGTTGATTTTTTTGTACATTTTTGTTTTGAGACCCATTGTTTACCTCAAAATTTCTCTAATGCGCAATCCCCCTTTTTATATGGCATCATATATTATGGATGTCATTTTCATTTCAACTTCCTTTCCTATTATGGGGTGAAAATGGACTCCTTCTAAACCACTTCCTATACACATATACCATTCAAAAAACTTGGAGGAGAATTATTTTTATCATTTTTAACAAATTTGTAACTTTGTCATAATTCCTATTTATGGAGAGATACTCCACTCAAAACCCCTCATAATATCTAAAGAGCTTAAGCAAAGAATTGACTGAATTGGTGATTGGTTTTTCACAAAAATATATTCTTATCTAATAATATATGGTTACCTGGGACCTCCATATGAATTGCCCATTTTCGTCCTTGATACACTGTTTTGCAAAGAAATAACATATCAAAAAACTAACACATGTGTTTCCATTTAATTGAATAAACATTCTAAGAAAATATGTTCCACTTTTCCTATACAATTTGGGATTTATACTTTGGCGAACCCTCAGTATGCTAGGAAAGATTTAAGAAACTTCCATGCCCTTAAGTTGGCTCAGATCTCTTTAAAATAGCATGACCCTATGTGAGTTGTTGGTGACCATTATGCTTCTATTTTTGCAAAAATATATCTTAATGAGAAGTCTTGTTTTGATGATATGTTCTATAGAGTTAGGTCCTATGAATTATTTTTCCAGAAAGCTCAAGAGATCTCCCCTAAATAACATCAACTTTCCCTTACATTTAAAGAGGAAATAGGATCTCCCTTACCTTTGATTTTAGAACAACCAATGGGTGAATCCATCACCACACAAGCCTCCACATCCAAGGCATCAATGACTATTCCTGATAAACACTCAATAAATGTTGAGCAAATCCTTGCAAAATTTACCGATGAATTGTCAAAGAGGACATTGTTAAAATGGTTGCAACTTCGATTAAAATACATGAAAAATGGGATTAATTTTTTAAGATGGTAGCAAACATATCTCAAACACAAGAAGTTCCTCAGGTCCCTACTCTAAATTATACTCCATAGAATAATCCACAAAAACATATAGAGAAACATCAGTTGGATTTTCCTCCTAACAATGTTCATGCTTATAGTGAAACGTGTTTGGCTACTTTTGAATTCCTATTGAAAACTCCCATAAGTTATATCCCAGAATATAAATCACAAACAAAAATATTGGGAAGATCCTTACCACCAATTGAGATGTAATATATTCCTCTATAATATGTCTTTTATAGCCCCCAAAAGAAGGTTATTTTGAGGAGAAGCAAAAAAAAAGAGGAAAAAAGAAAATGAAAAAGAACAAATAGAAGTTTTTGTACAAACAATTTGGGATAGTCCCCAACTTAGGGAGGAAATAAGCTAACTCCTCAAATTTTAAGGTCTAAAATAGACCTCCTAAGAAAAATGTACAACCAAAATAAACTTTATAAGGAACAATATCTTGGAATAGATAAAGGTTGTAGAAGACCTGGGGTCTTAATTGTCTCAACTTTATTTTTTTGGAAAACCAAACATTCCGCCACAAAATTTTGAATATCCGATTTAAGAAAATCCCAAAAAAAATCTTTCTTCACCATGTGGTAAGTTTTAAAAAATCTTGAGTGACCTCCTAAAGGAGAAGTGTGCAATTCCAAAAGAATATTTTGTTTTATTTGGGAATTCTTGCAAATATATAAGTGATCTTTGTACCATAAGGAATCATTTTTGCAACTAAAGGTCTCAGATGTACTAGGATCTTGCTGCAAATTTTGAATGAGTGTCCACACTTCTTCGTCCTTCTTCCATTCATCCCTTGCTTCGGTTATCCAATCTTGTTGAATAATAGAAATGGCACAAATCAATGCTTCCACCTCTTCATCCTTTCTTGAGAGTGCATCTGCAACAACATTTAGCTTCCCTTTTTTGTAGAAGATTTCAAAGTCATAAGCCAACATATTTGCGACAAATTTTTGTTGCTCTTATGAACATAGTCTTTGTTCCAAAAGGTGTTTAGGACTATCATGATCAGTTTTTACCTTCAAGTGTCTTCTCATTAGGTAAGGTTTCCATTTCTTTAGTGCATGTAGTATTGCCAACATTTCCTTCTCATAAATAGCCTTTTGTAAATACTTTCCTTTGATTGGACAACTTTCAAAAGAAATGGATCTTCCTTCTTGCATTAAAACAACACCAATTCCATTTCATGAGGCATCACATTCCACAATAAAGGTTTTTGTGAAGTCTGGCGTAGCTAATACTGGTGCTAGGCACATTGCCTCTTTGAGATGTTCAAAGGCCTTAGTTGCTTTAGGAGTCCATGAAAATGCATCTTTCTTCAATAATGTTGTTAGAGGTGTTTTTTTTCTCCCATAATTCTTAACAAACTTGCAATAATACCCTATTAACCCGAGAAATCCGCGCAACTAATTTATGGTTGTGGGGACTTTCCATTCCTTAATGGCTTTAATTTCGTTAGGGTCTACTTTAAAACCCTCGTGGGATACAATATGACCCAGATATTCCACCTCTTTTACTCCAAAGAAACATTTCGATGTTTTTTCATATAATTGTTTCTCCTCCAATAGTTTGAGCACCATGTCAACATGTTGAACATGATCCTTCCAAGACCTGCTATAGATTATTATATCATCAAAAAATGCTAACACAAATTTTCCAGGGAAGGGTTTGAAAATGGAATTCATCAACCCTTGAAATGTAGAAGGTGCATTGGTAAGGCCAAAATGCATGACCAAAAATTCATAATGACCCTCATGAGTTCGAAATGTTGTTTTCGGAATATCTTCAGTCTTCATTCTAATTTTATGATATCATGAACAAAGATATTCAATTTTTGGAAGTCCTCAATGTGCTCCCCCACTGAACCCTTTTGTTTGATATTTATCAATTGGAGAAAGAAGGTGTTTCTCTTTTTATCCTCATAATGTGTTATCATTTCCTCCGTAAAAATTGACCAAGTGACAATTTTTTTACGAGAGCAAATCCATTGATACCATACAAATGTATTTTGTTCTAAATGTAAAGTTGCAATGCGTACCTTTTGTGTGTTTTGCACATTATTGAGATCAAAATATTTCTCCATTTGTAGTATCCATGTTACGGGATCCTTGCCATCAAACTTCCTCATATCCATCTTTGGAATATGGTGGTTCTTCCATCCAACATTAGAGTTTATGAAATCATGATTAACATTTATTTTTTTCTCATCACGAGTTTCCTCTAGAATATTTTCGCCATTAGGAAACATTTCTTGTATCAACTTTTTCAAACCTTCCATGTCTTCTTTTATATCATTCTTCATGTTTTCCATGTTGTCTTTCATTTTTTCTTCCATGTCATCCATCTTAGCTTCCATGCCATCTTCCCTTCCATCCATCTTATCTTCCACGCCTCTCTTCAAACCATCCATCATTGCTTCCACGCCTTTGTTCAAAACTTCCATTTCATTTTTTGTTGTTGTTTGTGAGAGCGAAATTTGGTGCACTTGCTCTTGTAATTTTGATAGATCATGTTGCAATTATTCATCTTCATGAGTCATAGCAGAGTAATCTGAGGGATTAATGGGTGTTGAATTATTTTTTAGGAGGAATTTTAGAACCCAATACTGATATCTATGCTCAATAGGCCTTTGGAATCACTTAAAACTAATTTTTCAAACAAGACTTATGTGAAAAAAACAATACACATCTTTTTCTTGATTTTGAGGATCTCGATATTGAAACTGAATTATCTCTGTGATTTTGGATCTTCAATATCTAAAATTCCCCCTTAAAGTAGCCCTCTGAATCTTATTTTTAATTCCATAGGTTTGACCTAATTTGGATTCTTGAATAAAAAGTTATGCCCAATCTCCTACACTAACCTAATTATGGACTCGTTCAGTAGAGTGAACTTGTACGACTTTCCACGTGTCACTGTTTCTTCCTTCAGCTCTAAAATTGATACAGAAGAAACTACAGTTCGTTTCATTATGCCCACTTTTTACAGAATTCCAATCCAATGCTCAGAGAGAGAGTTATGACGATTTTCCCATGATCACCTCTTTGAGATGAAAATCGGGAGCCTGGAAACTCTCTAACTTCCACAGGCCATATCTCCAAAAATATTACGAATAAAGCTCTGAAATGTTTCCAAGGCATTCCTCAGGATTTCAGCTTCACTCTATAGAAATTTCAACTTCTGAACCCTCGTAGAAAAAAAGTTATAGCGAAAATGCCATGATGTCCTCTTTAGGTTAAATTCACGAGCCTGCAAAAATCTCTAACTTGTACAGATCAAATCTCCAAAAATATTGCAAACCAAGATCTGAAATTTTTCCACGACGTTCCTTACAATTTTAGATTCACTCTATAAACATTTCAACTTCTGAGCCTTCGTAGAAAATTTTTTATAGAGAACATTCCACGATAACCTGTTTGGAGCAGCGAAACCCTAGAATCCAAAGCTTTGATACCAAATGTTATGAAACCAGCTCTAAATATAGAAGAGAAGAGAGATCAACACCTTCGAAATCATCCACTTTGAGGGGGAATCCTCCAATAAATTACATAAATTAACAATTCTTGGATGTTTTAAATGACCAAAACCTCCTTTCTATATATAGGAGTCCATAGGGCCACAATGTAATCCTAGATTACCTAACAATACTAATGTAAGGGCCAATAATAACAATATGGGGGTTACAAGGGTACAACAATAACAATAAGGGGGTTACACTAGCAACAATAAGGGACTATACTACTAATATAGGGACCTAACATATTCAAGTTGATGATGTCAACCATGCGGAATGATTCACCATTTTTGGAGTAAAAAAGTAAAAAGATTAAAAAATAATAAAATAATAAAACTACTTTTTCAACTCATATTTTCAATTTATCTCCCTAAGGTTTTACTTAAATTTCAATCGGTAGTAATCGTTGGATGCAAATTTTAATTCCTCATCCAAGGAGTACCCATGTTGCATTCTTTCGATGGACCCTGCTACATGAAAAATAAGAAATACATGAAAAAATGTGATTTCAATTACTTTTTTCATGTATTTCTCGTTTTTATGTAGAAGGGCCCATTTAAGGTATGCAACATGGGTACTCCTTGGATGAATAATAAAATTATACATCCAACAAGCGTTTCCACTCGAAATTTGTGTAAACCCATAGGGAGATAAGTTGAAAATACGAGTTGAAAAAATAGTTTTTTTTATTTTTTCACTCTAAAATTTGAATATGTAATGTAATTTTATTTTATTATTTCCACTATCATTTTATAATTTCCTTAGGAGGCCCATTTTAGACCTCAAAACTCCCCTAATGTTAGGTCTTATGCAAATGCCAACATTGACCATGTTATAATATCAAAGGATTTTTTGAATAAAATTGATGATAAAATCCTACAGTTGGAGTAGCAGTTGTCTCAACAAGAAAACCAACTCTAAGGTCAGTTGAAATTTTAGGAAGATAAAGTTAGAAAATTGTCGCTTTAATTACAAGTTATGAATCAATAGAAATATTCTTATTTGACTGCACTTCACTTGAACTTTAGAAATCAACAAATAATGTAGCAGACAGATTGATTTGAGTGAGAATCCATTGAGATCAATCAATAGTTCCTTCATGAGAAAGAGAAATTGTGTAGCAAGTTAATTCTTTCTCAAGCCTTGCAAAACCTAGTTGAAACATTCTTCAATGAAATTATTGAGAAGGAGAAGGAGTATGAAGAAGCAAAAGGGAAATTGACTGAGTTGAATACTTGGAAAAATGATAGAAATAGAAGCCTTCTCATACTACCTTGGCTCAATTTGATAAAAAAAAAAGTATTCCTGAAATCATAGAAGGATAATTTACATAATTCTAAGGAGCTAATTATGATGGCACAATAAAGATGATCTCCATTAATACAATCCATTATCCAAGTTATCAAATAAATAGAGCTAGAGCCAAGGTTTCAAAAGAAAAGCTACTAGAAGAAGAAGGTGCAAGTAAGCAGATTAGAACATCAAAATGGGATTGAAGAAATTTAAAAGGTTGACCTAAATTCCATTTGGAAATAATTGGTCAAGCCTCGAAGCCATGTTCTAGTTACGAAATTAGCTAATGATATAATTGCACAAGAGCTTCTAGATATGCAAACACATATATTTAACTGTCACGTTAACATTTTACTTGACCCTCATTAGGGGAATTTTGAGGTCTAAAATGGGACTCCTAAGAAAAATGTACACCAAAAATAAACTTTATAAGAACCAATAAGATTCAAGATGATGATGTCAACCATGGGGGATGATTCACAATTTTTGGAGTGAAAAAGTAAAAAGATTAAAAAAATAATAAAATAATAAAACTGCTTTTTCAACTCATATTTTTAAGTTATCTCCTTAAGGTTTTAATAAAATTTCAAGGGGGAGTACTCGCTGGATGCAAAATTTAATTCCTCATCTAAGGAGTACTCATGTTGCATAATTTCGATGAACTCTACTACATGAAAAATGAGAAATACATGAAAAAACGTGATTGCAATTACATTTTTTCATGTATTTCTGATTTTTCATGTAGTAAGCTCCATCGAAAGTATGCAACATGGGTACTCCTTGGATGAGGAATCAAATTGTGAATCCAACAAGAGTTTTCGTTTGAAATTTTAGTAAACCCATAGGGAGATAAGTTGAAAATAGGAGTTGAAAAAATAGTTTTTTCTTTTTTCCCTCTAAAATTTGATGATGTAATATAATCTTATTTTATTATTTCCATATTATTTTATAATTTCCTTAGGAGGCCCATTTTAGAGCTTAAAATTCCCCTAATGCTTGTACAACTCACGTCTTCTAGAAATACATGCTCAATGGAAATCATCCAATAAAGTTCCACTAGACATTTCTCCAACTAAATGAGAGCTTGTTTTTATCTAAACATCCAAAAAGACATTTACATTGTTGTATTTACTTTGATTATTAAGAAAATCATGGATGAAGATTTTATCCTTTGTTTTTGTAATATTATTTAAAAAAAAATTATTACCTTGTGAAAAGGTTTTTTTATTTTTCCTAAGAAAGTAAACTTTGCACTATTCTAAAGTTCTTTTCATAATATAAGTTTTGGACCACTAGATTTCATGTTTCAATGAGGTCAAGAAAATATGGTACTATTTCTTTAATTTTATTTCTCATTCTTTCATTGAATCCATAATATATTTTCTTATTGTTTTAATAGTTAATGATTGAAATTGGTCATTGTTCACTAATGGATATTATTTCTATTGAGGAATTAAGATTATAATCTATGTGAATATTGTGAATGAATGAAATTCATTTAACTATCTGTACATGAATTATTATTTTATTTACTGGTCTAGATTGGATCATTATATTGGTTTTCATCCATATTGATGTATTTAGAGTGGAAAAAGTGGAGGAATCAACTCATGGGACCATTTTTACCGGTAGGACCTAGTTTGCGAAATGGGGTTTGAAACCTTCTGAGAGTGTTTTGGGGCATCAAATGAAGTTTTTTTGGAGTAAAAATATGCTTCTTTAGTGTAGAAATTTTTCATTTTATCTTACACATATATCTTTCCAACAATGCAATAATTGCAACAATCAGATTCTGTATGCAAAAGTTATGCTACTAGAAATTTGTCCTTCCTATTTTCACACTTATAGTTCGAGAGGATGTCGTGCCAGCTGCCATTATTCATGGAAAAATGGATATTCACATTTTTTTTTATATAAAAAACTCTAGAAGCGTCTATATTATAACTCTATTTAAGAGTTTATGTAGTCAAAACTAACCACTAGTAGGATATCAGGTTAGGTTATAATTGGGCCACTTAGAGGAAGAGGCATTCCATTATTTTGAGAGAATTTTGATCCATAACTAAGAAAAGATAGCCATGAGAGATAGGAGGTAGAGCACACATAGAGGATTTGTGCATATTAATGGCCCATGGGCCACATGCATTACTTCTTTGTACCTACACCCATATTTACATACAAAGAAAGAGAGCAGAGCGGCCTCACCTTCCACTTGGGATTTCTCCTGTAAGGGTTTCCTGAAGAGAATATATTGTCTTACATGTGTGTGTGTGAGTTAATTTTTTCTCTACTTTTCTGCATAATTTTCATTCGCATACATGCACTAATTATGGTTAAATATATAGATCTAAAATTTTAATAAAATTATAATAGTGTAAAGATTTAGTATTTTAATATATTATTATGAGATCTGTTGTGACGAATTGTCCATTGGAATATCCATGAAACTTTATAGATCATTTTTAGTTGAATTACTATAACCGATGAATTGATAGATCTATATCTCAAGTTTATTACTGCCTTTTGCATGTCACATAAGTAAAGTACCCATGATACTAGTATATAAATATTAGTTAACGATATAGAAATAATTTTATATTAATATTTCATTTTTTTATTAGATTATAATTGCATGGCTCTTTACATTATTTCTTTTAAATACATTTAATGCATCATTTCTAATAATTCTCATTTCTTTGCAGAAAAATACCGTAGTGGTAATTGGACCCATTTAACGAGTCGAAATAATTATCCTAAACAAAAAAGAGTATAATTTGGATTTTGACTCGACGATTTCCTAAATGTTGATTTGGTAAATTTTGGCAATCAACATAATATTATAAGAAAGCCTAGGTATATTTGAGAGTTATAAATCTTGACACTCTTTTTTCCTTATGAAATTTCAAACCCTAACCTCTATTGTGTAGATAGTTGAAAAAACAGTTATGTCAAAATATTAGGAATTTGTGAATTATGTAAATTCAATAATACTGACATAAAACTAGTATTTCTGCTCACCTTTTTAGGTACCTATAATACTATTGTAGCCTCTTTATTATTATTGTTAGTGTAGGCCTCTTATTGTTATTGTTGTGCCCATTTATCCCCCATATTGTTATTATTTTGCTCCATAAAATCCCACTCTTGTTCTTGTTGTGCCCTTACATTATTATTGTTATGTAGGCTTTGATTATATTGTGACCCTTTAGACTCCTATATATACCAAGGAGGTCTTGTCATTTGTATCATCCAAGAATTTTCATTTATGTGATGTAAAGGAGGTTTCATCCTTGAAGAGCCTAATTTTCAATTCGTTGATCTCTTCTTCTTTTTTTATGGTTTCATAACATTTGCTATCAGATATTTGGATTCTAGGGTTTCATTACTTCAAACAGATCATCTTGGAATTTTCGCTATAATTTTTTTTATACAAGGCTTCAGAAGTTGAAATTTAGATCACGTGGAGCCTAAATCTTGGTGAACATCTTGTAAAAATTTTAGATTTTGGTATGCTATATGTTTTTATATATGGTACGTAGAAGTTAGGGTTTTTGCATGCTCCATAATACAATCTCAAATAGGTGACCTAGGTAAATTCATCATAAATTTCTCTAAAAGCATCATATTTGAAATTGGTAAAAATTGAATGAAAGAGAATGAACTCTAGTTTTCCATATATCATTTTAAGGGTCAAAGGTTGAAACAATGACGTGGAATTTTGTACAAGTTTACTCTACTAAACTAGTCCATAAATAGCTCATCGTGGAAGATTGGGTATAACATTATCTTGAGGAATCGAATCTTTGGCTGACTTGTGGCCTTGGAAAGAAGACTTTGAGGGATACCACAAAATAAAATTTCTAACATTAGAGAGCCGAAATTACAGAGACAATTGTTTCAAGATCGAGCTCTTAAAACAAGAAAAACATGTGCTTTTTTTTCAATTACGTAAATTTTGTTTGAAGAATTAGTTTGAAGTGACTCCAAGGGAATATTGAAGCATAGATATCAGTATTTGGTTCTAAAATTCCTCCTAAAAAAATAATCTACACCGATTAAGCCCTCAAAAATCTCTACTACGACACATGAAGAGGAAGAATCGCAATATGATATATCAAAATTACGCGACCGATAAGTGCAACAATTTTTGCTCTCACAAATATCAACCAAATATGAACTAAAATGAGACATGGATGGCTTAAAATGGGACATCAATGGTTTAAAATAAAAGAAATAGAAGGTTCATGGATGGCTTAAAAGTAGAAATAAAAGGCGGCATGAATGCTTTAAATAAAAGGTGACATGAATGCATGGAAGGTTTGAAGGAAGGTTTAACAAAGTTGCTACAAGAAATTCCGACAAGGTATTCCATGAAACTCGTGATGATTAAAACATAAATGTTAATCATGATTTTAGAGCCCCTAACTTTGGGTTATATACCAACCACATTCCAAAGATCGATATGAGTAAGTTTGATAGTAAGGATCCAGTAACATGGATACTACTAATGGAACAATATTTTGATCTACATGTTGTGCAACACTCACAAAAGGTACACATTGCATCTTTATATTTAGAACCCATTCAGGTTGTAAGGTATATGTGAATTTTTTTTCATAAACTACTTGTCACTTTTTCATTTTTTAAGGAGGAAATTATAGCACATTGTGAGGATACAAAGAGTAACACATTCCTTGGCCAATTGATAAATATAAAACAAAATGGTTCAATGGAAAAGCACATTGAGGACTTCCAAAAATTGAATATCAAGGTAATTAATATTCTAGAGGAGCATAGAATTGATTTCTTCATAGGGACTTTAAAGGATAACCTCCAACATTAGGTTCAGATTTGGGAACCTAATTCATTGGAGATGACATTTAAGGTGGTAGGAAAAGTTGAAATAAAAATTATGGCAACAAGGAAGTATACCACTTACAATTATAAATATGGAAGTGTTGTTGCTCCCAGCCTCCTAAAACCTACAACGTTGACACCACAACAACTAGAGGAAAAAAATAAAAATGGATTTGCAATGGTTGTGATAGAAAATACAATAATGTTCATAAGTTTCTTGAGAATAAATTATTTTACATATATTGTGAAGAGGAGGAATAAAAGGAAAAAAAAAATCGAAAGAAGAGGATATACACGAAGAACCAACCTTGGAAAAAGAAGAAATGAGTCTAAACATATCTTGTAATGCATTGGCGAGAATTAATACTCCTCAAACTCTCAACATAGAAGGATATATCAAGAAGAAAAATATAATAGTGTGGATTGACTCAAGTAGTACCCATAGTTTTATTCATTATAAGATAGCCAATGAATTCAATTGCTTTCTATATCCAACAGGAGAGTGTCAAGTGATGGTTATAAATGGAGGAACTATAAATTGGTCTAGAAAGTGCCATAATATCAGGCTAAACATGAGAGAATATGTATTGAAAACTCCAATGGTTTCCATTCTAATGGGTGGTGATGATGTTGTAAAAGGAGTCTAATAATTACTATATTTGGGGACGATGGATTTTAATTTTTAAGAATTTTTCTTGAAAAAAAATTGGGAAGGAAAAAAAATGAATTAATGGGTATCACAGGAAAACCAAGGAAGATAATCCGCTCTGATGGAATGACAAATCTTTTGAAGAGAAAACAATGAGGTGTCACTACAAAATTATGCTCAGTAAAGGTTAAAACATCCAAATCATCCATTTCTTCATATCTGAAAAAAATTATTGGACAATCATTCCAAGGTATTTGAGACTCCCAAATACCTCCCACCTATTTGTGATTATTATCGTTCTATTTACTTGATTGCAGGACGTGTTCCTCTAAACATTGGGCCTTACAGATATCCCTTTGCCCAAAATGGTGAAATTGAATGTATGGTTGCAAAAATTCTAAAGGTTTGGTATAATTCAACCTAGCCAAAGGTCTTTCTCTACTCGAGTAGTATTGGTGCACACGAAGGATGGATCATGGCGTATGTTTCCAAATTATAGGGAGCTCAAAAAACTCATTATTAAAGATAAATTTCCCATTCTCGTCATTGATGAATTGTTGGATAAATTACATGGATAAATTTACTTCACCAAGTTGGATATTTTTTCAAGGTATCATCAAATTATAATGAAGACTGAATACATTTCGAAAACAACATTCAAAACTCATGAAGTTAATTATGAAGTTTTGGTAATGCCTTTTTGCCTTACTAATGCACCTTCCACGTTTCAAGGTTCGATGAATTCCATTTTCAAACCCTTCATTAGAAAATTTGTGTTAGTATTTTTTTATGATATATCAATATACAACAAGTCTTGGAAGGATCATGTTCAACATGTTGATAGGGTGCTAAAACTATTGGAGGATAAAAAATTATATAAAAAATTCCCCAAATGTTTCTTTGGGGTACAAGAGGTGGAATATTTGGGTCATATTGTATCTGATAAGGGTGTTAAGGTAGAACCTAAAAAAATTAAATCTATTAAGGAATGGAACATGCCCACAACCCTAAAGCATCTTCAAGGATTTCTAGGGTTGACAGGGTTTTATCACAAGTTTGTTAAGAATTGTGGGAGAATAGTAGTGCCTCTAACAACATTATTGAAGAAAGAGGAATTTTCTTGGACTCTGGAATAAGCTAAGGCCTTTGAACACCTTAAAGAGGCAAAGTGCATTAGGGGAATTTTGAGGTCTAAAATGGGCCTCCTAAGAAAAATGTACAACCAAAATAAACTTTATAAGAACCAATAAGATTCAAGATGATGATGTCAACCATGGGGAATGATTCACCATTTTTGGAGTAAAAAAGTAAAAATAATAAAAAATAATAAAATAATAAAACTACTTTTTAACTCGTATTTTCAACTAATCTACCTCATTTTTTACTCAAATTTCGAGCGCGAGTACTCATTGGATGCAAAATTTAATTCCTCATCCAATGCGTATCTATGCTGCATACCTTTGATGGATCCTTCTACATGAAAAATGAGAAATAGATGAAAAACATGATTGCAATCACGTTTTTCATGTATTTCTCATTTTTCATGTAGCAAGGTACATCAAAAGTATGCAACATGGATACTCCTTGGATGAGGAATCAAATTTTGCATCTAACGAGTGTTTCTGCATAAAACTTGAGTAAACCCATAGGGAGATAAGTTGAAAATAAGAGTAGAAAAATTAGCTTTTTCTTTTTTCTCTCTAAAATTGGATGATGTAATCTAATATTATTTTATTATTTCAACGATTATTTTATAATTTCATTAGAAGGCCCATTTTTTACCTCAGAATTCCCCTAATGCAAAGCACTAGTCTTAACTAAACTAGACTTTAAAAAAACGTTTATTGTGGAATTTTATGCCTTATGAAATGAATTTGGTGTTGTTTTAATCCAAGAAGGAAGACGAATTGATTTTTAAAGTAATCCAATCAAGAGAAAGTATTTACACAAACCTATTTATGAGAAGGAAATGTTGAAAATACTACATGAACTAAAGAAATGACGAGCTTACCTAATGGGAAGACACTTCAAGATAAAAATAGATCATGAGAGTCTTAAATAATTTTTGGAGCAATATTATCTTCAAAAGGGTAGTAAAAATGGGCCACAAAGATGTTGGGTTATGACTTTGAAATCATCTACAAAAAAAGGAAGCAAAATGTTGTTGCAGATGCACTCTCAATAAAGGATGAGGATGTGGAAACATTTCTCTATGCCATTTCTATTATATAACCTAATTGGATAGCTAAAGTAAGGTTTTAATGGAAGAATGCCAAAGTGTGTTGAAACTCATTCAAAAGTCGCAGGAAGATCCCAGTACATCTGACACATTTATCTGGGAAATGGATTCATTATGGTTAAAAATTAACTTATATCTATGTAATAATTCCCAACTCAAACAAAATATTCTTTTGTAATTTCACACCTCCCCCTTAGGAGGGCACTCCGGATTTTTAAAAACTTACCACTCGGTCAAGAAGGATTTTTTTTGGGATGGCCTTAAATTTTATATTCAGAGGTTTGTGGGAGAATGTTTGGCTTGAAAACTAAATAAAGTGGAGAAAATTAATACCCCTGGTATATTACAAATTTCTCCATTCAAATTCAACATTGTGAAGAGGTTTCAAAGGATTTTATCACAATTTTACCCAATTCCAAAGGAAACAGTGTCATCATAGTGGTAGTTGATACACTTACCAAGTATGTGTTGGCCCTCGTTTTTTATCCAATTTTGTTTAATTAAATACAGTTAATTTTCATGCTATCCATTCATATACCATCCATATTCACTCTATTTTAACCAATTTATACATATCCAGGTATATATATTAATTTTTTCAATTTTTAGATTTTTTTACAAAAATTGAATTTTAAGTGCATTTTTGGACAGAACTAAAAATTCTCGTAATGGCTTCATTGATGTCATACTCGCAGGACAGTTGGGCTTGAAATTACCACATTTATAAAAATATTGGGAAATAATAATAGACATGCACCTATTTCTTTGGTCAAACCGAGCTTAAACAGGCCCAGTCAAAGCCGGTCAAACAGGACCTTTTATTCTAGAAATCCCAGGCAAATATGCCAAATTTAGCATTTTATGGGATTTTCCAGATTTTGAGAGATTATATGGACAATATCAACCATAATAGATAGGATAAGGATAGACATGGATGTTAGATACATTTTAGTTAAGTTTGTTTCATATTTCTCTATTTAAGCCAAAGACATTGAAGGCATGAATATGTAGAATTTGTATAATTTCACTTTGATATTTCTGAACTTTGGAGAGCTAATTGAAGAAACAGTTCTACATTTTTTTTTTTGTTCCATATGTTGAATGTTTGATTGAGTTTCAATAGCTGAGAAGTACTTTCATTTTGTGAGGCAAGGGTGGAGGGCCCCCTCACCGAGCTGAGTGCACTTTCTAGTTAATTTAGTTGCAATTTCCTGAACTTGTTTTGTTTCAAGATTAATCAGTTAATTAGATGTATGATGATATGTTATGATTTCTGATGAATCTTAATCTAATTTATATTCTTCATATGAAGGGTCAAAACATTGTTTAAGTTAAACTCTCCTTCTATCTGATTAGAGAACAGAAACTAGAATTCATCTTTCATTCTTTTAAGTGATTTTCTAAATTTCCAATTTTCTAACAATGACATTAATGATGAATGAATTTATAATGAAGGAAACCAAGGAACTCCTTAGAAGCCTCTTCTATTATTCTTTTATGAATATTTATTTATTGTTCATTAGTGGTTTTGATTTATGTTCATGAAATAGTATTGTAGAGAAGGTCAAACATGTTCTCCTAAGTTAGGAGCTTATTCTTTTTCTTATTACAAAATGAATTAGAAATTATTTTGTTAAGTTTTATATTTGTAATGTTCATTTCCTTTAAATTTAATAATTCATCTTCTAAACTTGACTATAGTTGAAATCCATATATTTTGGAGATCCTTCTAAGTTCTATAAACCGGGATTGATAATACAATACTTGTATTAGTTTACCCAATAAAAAAACCCAACATTTTTGGCATTGTTACCGGGGAAGCATATTTCAAAGTAGTCAAATAGGAATATTAAAAAAAAACACACATCAAAAACAACAAAAACATATTTTTTCTTCTATTATGTTTCTTTATGCCTAGAGATAGAGATTAGAATGGTAAATTTATCAAACAAAATCCCCCAACAATTCATTCATCCATTTGAATAACAACACCAATTGCTGGAAGACTTACTCTAGAGGATTTAGAGGAAAATATAGAGATCAGGACAAAGATTAACTCTAATTGAAAGACAAACTTTGTTTGCCTTGGAGGTAAAATGAAATAAATCACCAAAAGAAACTCCTATCCTAGGAAAACAAAAGGAAACAAGAAAACGAGTTTTTGAACAATTAGAACAACATGTCCTTGAAAAAATTAAGATAGTTGAGGAAACACCAAATCAACCTCATATTGAAACATTAAATATATTTGAGCAGGAAATGACTGAAGAAGGAGAAGGATCTAATGTGCCAATTATGAGTCCTGAATAGAAAATTGAATATGAGAGACAACAAAGGGAATGGAAAAGAAAAATAGAGGAAGAAAGGAAAATGGAAGAAGAGATAAAGAGAGAGGAAGACATAAGAATACAAGCACTAAGAGGGATAGAGCAAGAAGCAAAAAGAGAAAATTAAAACAAAAGACTATATGATAATGAACAAGAAAATGATAATGATCAGGAAGCTACTTTTGGCCTTCCAATATTAGACATAAGAGAAATACTTGGAGAAGAAGTGAAAATGAAAAACATTCCACCTTCTGTATTGCCAAACTTTTATGGAATGTCAACAGAATATCCTGATTCATTTATGTCCGAATTTGATATCTTATGTAGAACTTATGAATACACATATGACACACACAAGCTTCATCTCTTTCCTGCTACTTTGAAAGAAGCAGCATTAAAATGGTTTATGGGTTTAGGAGAACATACAATTGATTCTTGGGATGAGATGAAGAATTTTTTTCTTAAAAAGTATCAAGCTTACTGCAGGGCTAGAGACTCAAAAGAAGATATTTTTAGAATGACACAACAAGAAAATGAAATTTTGGAGGATTATTTAGAAGTATTTCTTTACAATCTGCAAAAATCCAAACAACATTCTCTGAATCCCGATACCATCTGCCCAATTTTTCTTAAGGGTATCAGAAACGAATACTTAGATATTCTAAATGTGATGGGAAAAGGAGATATCTCAAACCTACCATTTGATGAAATTGTTGAAATTTGTCAAAAATATTCTACAGGAAGATCAAAAAGTGGAAAGAGGGATGTTACATCAACAACTTCCAAATCTGCAGCAAGTGGAGTGACAAGAGCAAAAATAGGAAGTTTACTAGAAAAATTTAAAACAGATCTCTTAAGCACTTTGGGAACACAAGTAGATGTTTTAAAAGCCAAGAAGAAGAAAGAAGAACAAGGTAAAATCTTAGAAATCTTCTGTCCAAAGTGTAGGCAGAAACATTCACTTAGAGAATGTCCTTTGCAAGGTATACAAGTGTGTGGACTTTGTACAAAGAATCATGCAACTGAAAACTGTCCAAATTTGAAAAAATTTCAAATGTAAGAAGTACAAGGGGTAGATTCTCTCTACTATATGGCACCAAGGAGACCTTAGAAACCAAGGATGCCTCAATAATTCCCTCAACAAAACCCCCAGAATTATTAGTATCCTCCTCAGAATTCATGGAACGCTCCAGCACCATGGCAGGCTTGGCCTCAACAACAATATCAAAACCAACCTACACAAGGTTGGAGAGGATATTGCTATGGAAACCAACCACCTCAGAAAATATACCCTCAAAAATATCAATATCAACAGCCATACCAGTAGCCATACCCTCAACAACCATTCCAATACCAGCAATTCTAGCAACATCAACCAATTCCATTTCCACAACAAAATATAGCACCAACGCTAACTCAACCTCAGCAGCTTCAACTTCCTTCTAACTCACCACCTCCTAGACCAACACAATCTCAAGCTCAGCCAGTAGCTAATCCAAGTAACAAAGTGGATAAACCAGCATACAATGTGTAAGAAGCAACATGCTACCCTACATATTCTATTCTTCCCATACATGATGTCCACTTAAGGTCTGGGAAGGTGTTACACAAATATTCTCCTCCAATTATAGAAGAAAAAACTAAACGAGGAGAAAAAACTCAACAATATCAATCATAAAATCAAATTCAAAATGGAAATATATTATGACTCAAACACCACCCTATCCAGAGAGGTTATTACAGCATAAAATTCCAATGTCTTTGCCTGAATTTGATATTCTGGATGAATTGAAGAATACATATGTCAAAATTACTTTGTTGCAAGCAATAAAAGATATTCCAATTTAGGAAAAAACAATAAAGGAGTTATGCATCAAAAAATATGACAAAAGAAAAAGATATCCACCTACAATCCAGGTCATTGGTAGATTAGCTAGTCTCATCTCTACAAAAACAACAGTCGAAAAATATATTGATCCTGGGATCCCTATCGTTACCATATCGATCAATATTTTTTCAGTGCCAAACACTTTAATATACTTGGGAGCAGCTATAAATTTTATGACTACGGAGACTATGAAACATTTGAACTTGAACAATATTAGACCTACTACTACAATTTTAGAACTTGCAGACACATCTAAAGTTGTACCAAAAGGAATACTAGAAGATATCATTGTCACTCTGGATTCATGGGAGTATCTTGTAGACTTCCTCATTTTGAACCCAAAAACAAATTTAGGAGGCCATCCTTTAATTTTAGGCAGACCATGGTTAGCCTTTGTAGATGCCTTCATTGGATGCAGATCGGGAAGTATGATTATTGCACATGGGGATAAAAGGAAACATGTTACATTGTATCCTCCGGCAAAATCTCCTTATTTATTATCATGGCTTGAGGGACAATAACAACAGGAAACTCAATCTGTTCTTAGTATTAATCAAGTCTATAATTTTAGAGAAGAGGAAGAAAATGAGAATTTATTAGATCTTTTCATCTCAGAACCAAATATTTCAAAGAAGCTTAGAATAACACAATATGACGCTGCAAGTCATCTTTTAAATTAGCGTTTCCAGGAAAATTGTACTATTCAATCATTGCAAAACTCATTAGAAAGTATGTTTCCTGTTAACTCCATTACCAATTCAAAGAGTAAAATCATTGAAATCAGTCCTGGAAGAAATTAGAATATTGGTAATAACTTACAATCGTCACAAGAACAAGAGGTAATAATGTTGTTACAGAAATACTCAAAATCTTTTGCTTGGGATTATACAGACATCCGGGGGATTCATCCAAAAACATGTATTCACCACATTTACACTGATAACCAAATCAAACCATTGAGACAACCGCAAAGAAGGATGAATCCTATGATGAAAGAAATAGTGAAAGAGAAATTGCATAAACTATTATAAGTCAGATTCATCTATCCTCTTTATGATAGTCAATGTGTTTCTCCCTTAGTTGTGGTGTGTAAGAAAAATGGAAAGTGGAGAATATGTGTAGAATATATAGAGCTCAACAAAGCCAAATTAAAAGATCATTTCCCTTTACCATTTATTGATCAAGTACTATATTCATTAGCTGGGAAGAAATTATTTGCATTCCTTGATGGATTTAGTGGATACAAACAAATTAAGATAGCATTGGAAGACAAAGATAAAACAACATTTACTTATCCATGGGGAACATATGCATATAATGTTTTTCCCTTCGGGTTATGTAATGGACCTGCTACTTTTCAGAAAGCAGTCCTTGAAATCTTTACTTATCTGATCCATGAATGTGTACAGGTCTACATGGATGATTTAACTGTATATGGCGGAACATTTGATGATTGTTTGAAAATTCTTGATTTTTTTTTAAAAGATGCATAGAGACAAATCTATCTCTCAGTAATGAAAAATGATTTATGATGTTAATTGAGGGAATAGTGTTGGGACACCATATTTCCTCTTCGGTAATTAAGGTGGATCTAGAAAAAATACAAGTCATTGTGAATTTAATGCCACCCACAACACAAAAGGAAGTAATAATTTTCTTGGGTTATGCAGGATGCTATAGGAGATTATTGAAAATTCCAGTAAAATAGCTCTACCTCTGTTCAAGTTACTTGCAAAAGATGTGAAATTCCAATGGACAAATGATTTTCAAAATTCATTTGAGATATTAAAAGAAAAATTATTAGTTGCACCCATTCTTCGAGGACCAAATTGGTCATTTCCATTTCATAAATCTACTTATGCATCTGATACTGCTATAGGAGCATCACTTGGACATAAAGAGAATCATTTTAATTATGCCATATACTTCATAAGAAAAAACTTAACACCGGGAGAATTGAAATATACTGTTACGGAAAAAGAAATTTTTGTTGTAGTACATGCAATTAATAAGTTTAAGCATTACGTAACATGATATCAAGTATTCGTTCACACAGATCATTCAACCATAATATATTTAATAAACAAAGCAATTACAAATGGAAAAATTACTAGATGGTTGTTATTGATGCAATAATTTAACATCATTGTACAAGATCGACCAGGTAAGGATAATAAAGTAGCAGAATTTCTATCAAGACTTCATTCACCTGGTAATCCAAATCCAATTTCAGATAATTTCCCAGATGAACACCTATTTGCTATAACTGTCAAAAATCCATGGTTTGCAGATGTAGACAACTATTTATCATCTGGAATCCTACCATCCCATTACACAACTAAACATAAAATAAAGATAATTAGGGAAAGTGCAAGATAAACTTGGGTCAATGGTGACCTATTTTAAACTATTTATGATCTAATAATAAGAAAATGTGTTAGAGAAGATGATATTCTAGACATTTTAAAATCATGTCATGACGAGCCATGTGGTGGTCATTTTACAGACAAGCGAACGTCATACGAAGTTCTCAAACTTGGATACTACTGGCCAGCAATCTTCAAGGACTCCAAAACCTATGTAAAGAGATGTGACAGCTACCAAAGGACTAGGAGACCAGTGGTATTAGATGAAATTCCATTAAAGCCACAAGTACTCATTGAACCATTCGAGAAATGGGCTCTAGACTTTGTAGGACCAATAAAACCGCCATCAAATGGAAAGAAGTACATCCTAGTGTGTACATATTATGTAACTAAGTTGGTGGAGGAAAATGCAGTGGCAGGCGCAATAGAAGAAACAATGGTTTCTTTTATATTTGAAGAAATATTTATAAGGTATGGAGTTCCAAGACAAATTGTTACATACCAATGAGCACAATTCACCTCCAAGCTTGTAAGGGATCTTATAGAAAAGTACAAGATCAAACACAGAAAATCTACTCCCTATCGTCCCAAAGAAAATGGATAAGTGGAGTCCAATAACAAAGTTTTGGAGAATATCATGACAAAAACTGTGCAGATGAATAGAAAATATTGGTTAGAAAAGTTAAGAGATGTGCTATGGGCCTATAGGATAACATGGAAGAAAACAACTGGATTCAATTCATACCAGTTGGTATACGGTAAGGAAGTACTATTACCCATATAATTTCAAATACATGCATATAAACTTGCAACAGAGTTGGGAATGGAACTATCTAAAGTACAACAACAACAAGTGATTCAATTAGATGAACTAGATGAAATAAGACAGTCGTCAATGGAACATAAATCATTAGTGCAAGAACAAAGAATAAAATGGCATGATTGATTCGCCAAGAATACATTTTTTCAAAAGGGAGACTGGGCACTATTGTTTGACTCCAAGTTCAAATATTTCAAGGCAAAGTTTACAACTCATTGGCTTGGGCCATATGATATTGAAGATATCTCCGACAATGGAGCGGTTAGAATAAAAACAATAGATGAGGCGTCAATTTCATTTGTATTCAATGGACATCAGCTTAAAGTCTACAATAATCCTATCATTAAAGAAGAGTTTATGAAAATAATTTCAACAAAAACTAATATGGAAATAATGGAACAACATATTATGCCTTCCTTACTTCTAGAAGAATAATATATATATATATATATATATACAATAAATTAAAAAAATAATAATAAAAGAGTTTGGTTGTGAAAGTCCAAGAGACTGGCACAATACAGAATCGAATTCATATCAGAAGACCAACTCGTTTTGCCAATATGAATTCTTTATTTTTTTTGTTTTTACTTCAGTATGATTTTGCAGAGTTAATCCTCCAAGACATGCAAGACTTGAGGACAAGTGTTAACATCAGCAAATGGGAAGTTAGTAATAAAACTATACAAATAGTTTGAGTAGTTGAATTGCAGAAGGAACCTGGATTACATGACAGAAGGGACCTGACACATAATTTAAAATATTATGAAGAAGGGACATGAGATATCATTGAGAAAATTATGCAGAAGGGACCTATATCATATGACATAAGCAACTTGAAACATTGTTGAAAATTACATGTCAGAAGGGACCTAAAACATTATATATAATATCACTGCAGAAGGGATTTGAACTAAATCAACATTCAAGCCTGAAGTACATGTCAGAAGGGACTTGAAACATCAATTACAAACTGCAGAAGGACCTGAACAACATCAACATTTAAAGATCTTGAATCAATATCAAATGTGAAAACATGAAGCATAAATAAGTCTCTACATTCAATACATCCTGGAAGAGCCATTGTTATGATAATAAAGACATTGGTGACCATAATTTGACCATAGGATATCATTGACATCAAGTATTTTATGGGAGTACAAGTACAGTAAGTGAAAAAAAATTCTCTTAAAATTTCAATTTTAAAAAAAATAATTCTAAAAGTTGTTAAGACTAATTTAGTGCTTGATATTCATTCCATTACATTTTATCTATATCCTACCACTAACTTCATTATCCTACCCATTATAATCACGTATTCATTACCCTTTTCCTAAAATTTACCCTCATACATTAGCCATCATTCCATACATCATACTTTGTTACCCTTTTCTGTAGGAATTTACAGGGTAGGTTCCTTAGATCAAACACCAAAGGTCACCGATCATAAACAGATCATAAATCAGTACACCAGTATATCACATGGTTAAAATCCTCAAAGGGGGAATCATTTCATGGCCTGAGCCAACGCGGCCACTGCAGGAAATTTATGAATATAAAAAGAAAGTTTACATATTTTTTCTCTCATAAACGGTTACTGGAAAAATGACCCTCCATGCTCTTTAAATAGAGATCATGGACCAATCGGGTGCTAAGCCACAGATCAAGTGTCATTAATACTGAGGAGAGAATGAACTGTCAGATCACTACAAATCGTGATCGTCGGATTATAAGTTACAAATGTACATACTAAGGAAACACACTTTACCTAACTCTACACTAGACCAAGTTATACTTAACTATTTCCTATGTGTCAAAATATCCTAACATCCCCCCTTAAGAACAAATTGGGATAGGATTGAAGGATTTACAAAGGTGACACAAAAGGAGCCTATTTCCTATGTGTCGAAATATCCTAACATCCCCCCTTAAGAACTTGGGATAGGATTGAAGGATTTACAAAGGTGACACAATAGGAGAAGGGAGGCATTAGAGCCTATCCCCCCCTTAATGATAACTTTCCTAAACTCCAAGCATAGATTGAAGTTTGGTAAACTTCTCTTCTGTGAGAGCCTTTGTAAAGATATCGGCAATTTGATCATTGGTTGGACAATACTGCACTTCAAGAAGATGATCATGAATGAGATTTCTGATGAAGTGTATGTGGAGCTCAATGTGTTTCATGCGTTGATTTTGAACTGGATCTTTTCATAGTTGAATGGCACTCTGATTATCACACCAAAGTGTAGTTGGATGCTACTAATGAAAACCAAATTCAGACAGGATCTGACGAAGCCACATGGCTTCCTTTTTGGCTACGATACTCTACTTCTATTGAAGAAAGAGAGATGGCACTTTGTTTCTTAAAAGAACATGTAATAGGTCCTAAACCAAGAGTGAATACATATCTTGCACTAGAATTTCAATCATCAGGGTCACCAGCCCAATCAGAATCAGTGAAACCAATCAACAATGGAGACGCTCCTACACTGTAACGAATCCCGAACTGAAATTTACCTTGAATATATCAAAGTATTATTTTAGCTTCTTTTCAGTGACTTTCATTAGGTAGGTGCATAAACCAAGCAACAATACCAATGATAAAGGAAAGGTCAGGTCGGGTATGGGTTAGATACATAAGTTTACCAACAAGTTGATGGTATAAGGTAGCATCAACTTCAGGGGTAGTACAAGTGACTGAAATCTTGACTCCATACTGAAAGGGGGAAGGGGTTGGCTTACAATATTCCATGTGAAAGTAGTGTAGAAGATCACAGGAATACTGGGACTGATAAAGGGTAATACCTTCCTTGGATTGCAAGAATTTAAGACCAAGGAAATAATGCAAGTGTCCTAAGTCTGTCATTTAAAAATTATTTTTGAGGATAGACTTCACATGGTTTATATGGTTGGGATCACTACCAGTAAGGATAATACCATAAACATAAAGAACAAGGATTATGAAGGACTTACCCACTTTCTTGATGTAGACGGTGTTGTCAGAATGACACCTTGAAAATCCATTACCTAAGAGAAAGCTATCCATTTTGGCATACCAAGCCTGAGGAGCTTGTTTGAGAGCAAAGAGAGACTTCCTAAGGTGAAAAACAAGGCTAGAGTCATTTTGGATGAATCCAAGGGGTTGTTCCATGTAGATTTTTTCATGAAATCCCCATGTAAGAAGGCGTATTTAACATCCATTTGATGAAATTCCCATTTAAAGGAGGCAGCAAGGGAAAGAACAAGGCACATAGAATTCATTTTGGCAACAGGGGAGAAGGTTTCAGTATATTCAATGCCTTCAACTTGTGAAAATTATTTAGCAACAAGATGAGCTTTATGTTTATCCACTTTGCCATCTGGTCCAAACTTTGTTCTGTAAACCCATTTGCATCTGACAAGTTTTCTTCCCTTTGGAAGAGGATCAAGATCCCAAGTATCGTTTTCCAATAAGGAACAATATTCTCCATTCATAGATTCATCCCAATCTCGATGACCTGAATCTTCTTCAAAGGTGTCTAGATTAGGAGTTTCTGGAACTTGAGCCAATAAGAAAGAGGCTCGTTCGAACTGAGAATGGGTATGACGTTGATCTGCGGGGTCACCTGCAAGAGAACCTACTGCATCCCGAGTAGCGCGGACCCATCTTGGAAGATGTGGAGCTGAAGGAACATCTTCAAGAGGTGGAGGAGGATTTTGATTCTTGTTTTCTTCATCCGATCTAGAAGGAATGCTATCAAAAATAGCAGAGACAGAGAGAGGTGGCACATATGCCGAATCAGGCTCATAGGCAAAAGGTTGCACACCCACCGAAATAGGCTCACAGACCGATATATTTTCATCAAATTACATTTTTGGATTTTGGTTGAAGAATTCTATATCCTTTGACATCTTCAGAATATCCAATAAAAATGCATTTTTCACTCTTAGGTTCTAAGGTTTTATGTTTCGCATCTGGAATATGGGCCCAAGCATCACTTCCAAAAACATGAAAGTGACTTACATCTAGTTTGATTGAGCTCCAGGCTTCTTCTAGAGTTATATTCCTTAAAACCTTAGTAGGAGTGCGATTTACTATGTAATTTTCACAGTTAATTTCTTATGCGCAAAAGTTGAGACCAATTCCTTTAGATTGAAGCATACAATTAGCCATTTCTTTTAAAGTGTGATTCTTCCTTTCAGCTACACCATTTTGTTGTGGAGTATATGCAATAGTATGTTGCAATTGAATGCCATGCTGAGTGAAAAAGTTGATAAATTTATTGTTAACATATTCTCCTCCATTTTCTGATCTTAACTTAAGAATGGGATGTCCAAATTGCTTCTCAACAAAGGCCTTAAATGCCAAGAACATGTTAAAAACTTCACCCTTGAGTTTTAAGAAGTATACGCAAGTGCATCTGGAAAAATCCTCAATTAAAGTTAAGAAGTACTTCCAACCAGAGAAAGAAACAACAAGAAGTGGACCACATAAATCACTATGCACAAGCTGCAAAGGGGTTGAAGCGTGCCAAGAGGCACGTTTGTCAAAACTATCCCGATGATGTTTTCCGAGTACCCATCCGGAACAAACACCATATCGAAAATATACCATAGGAAGACCTAGCACCATATTTTCTTTACATAGAGTTTGAAGAGAGCGATAGTTTAAGTGACCAAATCTCTCATGCCAAATTTTACTCACTTCATCATTATGAGCAACAAAAACGGAGGGAAGACATGATGACCCAAAGTTGTCAAACTTATACAACCTTATGGAATCATCAGCAATGCCAGTAGCTAAAATATGTCTAGGATCTTTGAGGTCCTTAATTACAACATCATGAGGTGATAATTCTACTATTTTCCCTTCACCTGAATGAGTTATCTGATAATAAGATAGAAAGTTGCAGGACAAGTTAGGAACACATAATACATCATTAAAATTGACCATTATCTAGATGAATGGTTTCAGACTGTACAACACTAAGAGATCTATCATCACCAACATAAATATTTTTGGTGTTACAATCATTTAAAGAAGAAAACATGGATTTATTTTTTTCCATGTCGTAAGTGGATCCATAATCAATGATCCACTCATGATAATGAGAAGAAGAAGATACATTTAATGCATAACCAGATCTTGATGCTTGACAACCACAAGCAGAAAGTGCCATTCCTGAAGATGAAGTTGAAGATTTCTCCAAATTGATGTTGTGCTTCTTCATTGTTGCTTCTAAGGCTTCCATATTCTTAAAACATTTGGACTCTACATGACCATCACGATTACAAAAGTTGCAATGTCTATCTGTCTTCGTCCCTTTGTTTTTATTTTCCTTATCATTTTTTTGAGTTGCTCTTTCAGTTTGCGGCTGAAATGGCTTAAGACCCATGTTTGGTTTAGGACCATACTTTTTATGATACTGTTTTTTGGGATTCTTTTGATATGGTTGTAGTTGGGTTGCTAAGGCTTTCTTAGAAGCATTTCCAACATTGATAAGACCAAAGTGTAAGAGTTTTTCTTGTTCTCTTATCAAAGAATTACAAAAGGCATCAAAATAGGGGTTCTTGTAGGTTGTTCCTTCAGAAATGATGGCTTCTCTAGTGGAATGGAAGGTGGAAACAAATACATAATATGCAGGGCCAAGCTTAGCAAGAATGGAATAGATAAGGCTACCATCTTCCTTTTTGACCTTACAACCTTCTAAAAGAAGTATAAGGGTCTTGAATTTGGACAAAAAATCTTCAATAGAGGAGAAACTATTGGGGTCCAAAGTAAGAAACTAATTTTCAAGTTGGTGGGCCCTGATTTCATTTTGAATGCCAAAAACAGTATTTAGCTTTTTCAGCGTCTGCATCAAGGTGTCAATTTTAAGGATATGAAATTGCAGATCTTGAGCAATGGACATTCCTATCGACCCTCGTGCTTGATCTTGTTTATTTTTCCATTTAGTGCCTTTATCTCCATTGGTAGGTTTAGTTTCTTGTCCTGTGGCTATTCTATAAAGCCCTTTACTTCTAATTAAATCTACCATGTGGGGTAGCCATTGGAAATAATTGGTGTTGTTAAGAATAATCGGGCATGCACCTTCCATTTTTTTGTTAAAAAAAAACTGAAGCTAAAAAGGTTGACTAACTGGTCCAATGGAAATATGTCGAAAAATTAGGCCTATTTAAAAAAAGTGGCTCGAAAAATGGCTTCCGGATGAAGAAGTTATGCCTTTTTTTAAAACTTGTGTTGTAGATGTCGAATAGTTACGGGAACGGTTGAAATTTGATGATGAAGTTCTACTTTAAAAAAAATCCGCCCCCTCCCCCCTTCCCTCCCCTTCCCCCCCCTCCTTTAACAAATTTTTTTTTTAGAAAAAGAAGCTTGAGAAAGAGACTTGAACCCAAGACCTCTAATCTCATAAACTAACTTTACACCAAATGAGCTAGTAAAAGGATTTTGTAATTGCTTGAAAGGGGGAAGGGGTTTTTTTTTTTTTCTCTTCGATCTGTGTGCTTTTTCCTGCAAAAAAAAACACAATATCCGTGCTAAAAAAAAACAAAACTTACGGCACAATGTTAGATTTTCAGTTAGCCTTACCAGAAAATATCTATTTTTTTACTATTTCTGACTTCCCGAGATCACACAAAGATGCGGGGAAAGCCCATACATAGCAAAAAAAAATCTCGTCTTCCTAATTTTGATTTGCCAAGGTCGCACACAACGCAGAGCAAAGAACATACACAAAGAAGAAGGTATAGATCTAGCAATAAAATATAAACCAAAATAAATAGAGGGAACCGAAATAAACAAAGGATTAATAAATATAACTGCAAAACAAATACTTCATACCTCCAAATCTAAAATGACATAACATGGGCAACCAGAAACCTTTCCACATTATATGAAAGGGTTTACTCACTGTAATAGATGCTTCAGACACAACAGGGTAGTTCTCTAGGCCCAAAAAACATCAGAAATAGCAGATCTAGAAAACGACAGTCACATGCAGTCAAACTGACTTAGGATTTGGATCAACAACGGATGCATCCCTCAAAATAGCTCTAATACCGTGTAGGAATTTACAGGATAAGCTCGTTAGATCAAACACAAAAGGTCATCAATCATAGAAAGATCACAAATCAGTACACCAGTATATCATGTGGTTAAAATCCTCAAAGAGGGAAACAGTCCACGACCTGAGCCAACGCGGCCACTTTAAGCAATTTATTAATATAAAAAAAAAAAAAAATTACATATGTTTCTCTCATAAACGGTTACTAGACAAATGACCCTCCATGCTCTTTAAATAGAGATCATAGACCAATTGGATGCTAAGCCATAGATCAAGTGTCATTAATACCGAGGAGAGAGTGAATTGTCAGATCACTACAAATCGTGATTGTCAGATTATAAGTTATAAATGTACATAGTAAAGAAACACAATTTACCTAACTCTACACTAGACCAAGTTATACTTAACTATTTCCTATTTGTCAGAATATCCTAACATTTTCTACATTTAACCATGATTCCATATACCATCATTCCAATCATTTTTAAACCATCACATTAATCCTAATTATTTTCTTAAGCATATTGATCAATAATTAAAGGCTCAATATTCAAATCCTTGTTGACCTACAAAAACAACAAAGGCTAGTCTCATGATAGAAATTTAATTTTAAACATGACCATTCTAGGGTCATGTTTAAAATTAAATTAAACAATAAAATATTAAGGCCTAAGCTATAAGCACAAATATGAAAACATATATCACATGATAAAGCTAAGGTATGGAAATAGGTGGTCAATGCAATTCACAAAACCTAAGTTAAAATGGAGCGCACAATGCAAAATGAAAAAACAATGCAAATGACATAACCCACGATGAAATGCAAAAACAATGCAATGAAAACACGAATTATGATGCATTTAGATTAAGGTATGGGAATGCAAAGGAATGAAGGTGGATATGAGTGAAGAAAAAAACATCATAGAATGTGAGTTATGGTGATGGGACGTATGGAGACACCGTGGAGCAAGGACGTAGTGAAAATCAAAGAAACTAAGCCACGGAGGCATCCAAGTCTCAGCATGAAAAATGGTCAACACAGATTCAAAAACACAGTGCTATGACATACAACAAACCCTCTGCAAATAATAAAGCCTCCACCATTTTTAAACCAATAGACCCCTCCGATTGCATTCTTCTTTCATCACATCCATTGCAGGCTTAGAGAAAGGAAGTTGAACGATGTGCAAACCATAGGCACGCGTTCGAACACCCTGTGAAGAACAAAATTGTGTAAGAAAATGCGGAGAGGCTGTGAAGATAAACTTAAGACGAGGGAAGCAAGCATAATAAATATCAAAGGAGGAGCGGAGAAATAATAAGAGGGCGCATTGATGTTGACTGAGATTTGAAGCAGGGATATCTGCCCGTCGTGTCAATTAAACAGACCAACAAATTGCAGAGATATCGTGGAAGAGAATAGGTAATAAAAATAAACTAGATTTTTATCATTGGTGAAGGGATATTCAGAATAAATGAAACTCGGTATTGTGTGTTGAGCACAAGTTAAACTGCAAGTTTTAAGTGTGAGTCTCTTTAACTCTGCCACCTATTAACACAAAAGGATTCTGAAATTTTGAAGTGGATTCTTAACAGTAGTAATGTTGTAAAAACGTAGGGACACGAGGCTCAACTCAGAGAAAACCTTGGGATTATTCCAAAGAACATAAATCAAACTTGAATTTCCCAACATACAACCACAGAATTTTCATATTTTGTTTATAAAAAAAAAATGTAGTGTTTCACAGTGAGTGGGTTTTGAAAAATACAGTGAGCCATTTGATGATTGTTTGACATATACAAAGTGAGTCATTCATTTATTATTTTTGCACACAGTGAGCCTAAATCATTTCAGATTGAATGCACAACGAAATATTTTCTATAGAGGAAGAATTCAAAGAGCAGAAGGACATTGTGGCATGATTTTTTTTTAAACTTTACACAGTCAATTTAGAGGTAGAGAATTCTACATCAAAACATAGGAGTTTTTTAAAATTTTGATAAAACAAAGAATAGAAAATTATAATAGATTAATAAAAACATGTTTACAATGTTTTTATGATATTTCTATATCAAAATCTTGTGTTTCTATCAGTTTCTGGAAGCAATGGGCTCATTTTTGTAAAAGAACAGAGGTTGAAGAAGAATGATTTCATTTATTTGACAAGAGCATCAGAGAAGAGGTAAGCCTTACCACCATGAACATAATGCATGAATAAGTCAACAAAGATCTACATGTATGCATAAATTTGTATTTTCAAAATGGAAATGTTGACAGTGCAAGGTTACATAAATTGGTTTTCAGAGCATATGGCAACAAGGATAGAACCAAAAGATTTCCAGATTGAGCATTGGGAAAAAGAGACCATAGAAAAACTTTATTAGGCTAGTCTAATAGGTTTCCTCCAAAATTCCAATGGACACAATTAAATCATCACCAAGGATCTCATAAAAAAATATACACAAGAGAAAACCGTGGTGGGAAACCTAGTTATCCCATTAAATCCAAAATCCATTTCTCAAGCTTTAGATCTACCATTGTGAGGGAAACAATATCATAAGGGTTTGCACTTTAAAGATAAGGAATGGAATTTATTTTCGGAGAAAAATAGGAAGGGCTCATTTGATAGAAAAAAGGGTATTCCGAGGGAATGGTTTAATGAGCCATGGGAAGAGTTGGTGTTAATTATTCATAGATTTTTCACATGTGACAATAGGCACAGTGTAGTGCATCTCTATCATATTAAATTGCTCCATCATATCAAGGGAGAAGTGAAATTAAATTTGCCATAATTCTTCTCTAAAAATTTGATTAAAATGATATATAATGTCAAGAATGAAACTAAACCCAAGGAAACACAAATCTACCATCAGTGACTTATCAAAATCCTTGTGGAATATCAATTGAAAACCAAGGGTGTAGTGTGGAAATATTTTTTAACTCAACATTAGTTTGGAGAGAAAATCATTGAGGAGAAGTTTAAACCAGTTCATGAAATAAAAAACATAATGAACTCACCTCTTTATCTAAGGACAATGTCCAAGAAACAATAAGATACTATCATGGTTGAAAGAGAAGCATCCTTCCTATCCATTCCCAGGAGACATAGGAGAAAAAGTCCAACAAACACAACTAGTAAAGAGAAAGACCCTGAGGTACAAATTATTGAAACACCTCCCATAACAAAACAAGTTGATGAAATCATTGAAATATTGAAAAAAGAAGCCTATGAAAATCCATTGGAAAGAGATTCATACTTTGATAATGATGATCTAGAAGCCACATCATTTTCCAAAGACACAAGAGAAGAAGAGAAGGAGTTGAACCTTAGAAAAATCAAACAGTTAATAGATCAATTGGAGGTAAGCAGAATTATAGAGAGGCATTTGAAGAAAGAAAACAATACATACAGAAAAAAAATGAAAAATTGATCAAGGAAAATGAAACGTTGAATGAGAAAGTTGGAAAATTGGAAACAAGGAATACCCTTCTTTCTAAACAATATTATAGGTGGCTTAATGAGAAAAACACATGGAAATATAAGTAT
>CM076584.1:1368653749-1368716858 GCA_034641835.2 Pinus albicaulis
AAAAACAAAAGGTCATGACTTCAATCTACAAGGAGAACAGTATAAAGGGATATATTTTCTTTTGCAATCAGCACAGCAAGAGGCATCTCGAGGTTGTTACCATTAATATTGTGCATCTTCCCACAAAACATATCAGCCAATGGGTGCACGAATATTGAGAAAAATGAGAAATGGATATAGATTAGAGTGGTCAATTTATTGAAAAATACACACTGGAATTTCCTGAAATTTTGTGTATTTCTTTACCATACCATGATTCATTTAACCTAAAACTTCCAGGACGAATAGATGCATGGTTTTCAATTTATGATCAAATCAATTTATTCCTTGTTTCACCCTTCACGCTGCCCAATGTTGCAACAAAAACACATGCCACAAACTCATTTTAATGCTAAATTGAGTGCTTCAAAGGGGAAACAATGTAATTTTACCTTTTTTTACCATTGAATTCCTTCAAAATCCACTTTTTATGATGAAAATAAGTTTTTGTGCAAAAATACCAAATTATGTCCTAATTTGTGCATAGTAATAAAATGTGCCTTAAAAACCCAGTTGAAATGCCCTTCAAAATTGCTCTTTTTTTAATTTTGTTGGCCTTTTACTCAATTTACCATATTATGAGAAAACTCAAAACATCATAATTTTTTATTTATGCTCCAATATCTTGCAATATTTGGGCCAAAACTGCGTCTGGAACAAGCTGCTACAAAAAAAAAAACAGACTATTACAACAATAGCTGCAAAAAATGCAACTTTTCGTAGCTATTGCAAAAAATGTCAATTTTTGCAAAAAGAAAAATTATTTGAGTTTGAAATGCTTATTTGGATTGTGCACTTCATGTTGAAGTAGAAACCATGAAACATAATGCATATTGATTGAAATAGGTACAATTTTATTATTTTTCTTGAAAATGAAATTAATGGAAAAAAGTTGTAATCGTGTCATCATGTTGTTGTTGAATGACAAAAATATGAACATGCTACTACAAGAAACCAATAAAATGTACTACTGCAAGTTGTTTTTGATTCCATAAAACCATATTGCCTTCATCAAAACCAAAATTCATCGTATAGTTCTTACCATGTGAATGAATATGTCGAAGTCGAGCATGGGAAAAAATCATTGGATTACTGATCAATGATGAAAATCTTTAACCAATGCCAGACAACTTACCGATAATTTATATGAGTGTCAAGGGATGTGAGTGCATCTTGAGAGGGATGAATCAATGTGTTGAAGTTGAGTCACCTGCAAAATCTGACAATCAAGATACATTATTGTATTCCAATTGTTGTCAATAAGAAGGCTTGCCATTGATGTATGTAAGTTCCAAGGCACTCCAAATAATCTATGATCTTGATCCTAGATAAGGTGTTGAGATCAATTGTACAAGATCTCTTGGAAGGTGGGCCTTAATTAATTCCACATCATCCAACTCAAGCATAGAACCAAAAATGATTTGAAGAACCATAGTAAAATATTGAAACCATCATAAAACTGCAGAACTTATTGTGAACTTTTCTCGCCAGTTTCCTGGTTTTCAAGAAAATCTCATGTTCAATTTCACCATCAAGTTGGTTTTCACAATAAGAATTATTTTTCTCTTTACTTTAAAAAAAAGGTATCTTTATATATGTCCTACTCTACTTAAAAATGAAATCTCGTTCAAGTATATGAATACCTCCAATGGAACCATATGTGTAACAAGATGATAGATAAACTCATATACATGTTTGAAATATACTCTTTTATAGTTACCAGTATATGAGATACCAATTGCCTTGATTGAGATGATGTTAGAAAATACTGAAGAATTGAGTATTGGGATCCAATGACTATCTTGAACCAAGATTCAATGTAATATTTTCTTCCTTGGCTTCCTGATATCATGCCATGCAAGTATTCAGAGATGTGATCCTCATTCATAGAATATGCTGATAGGCATGCATGGAAATTTTCAATCTCAGGTTCCAACAATTTCTCTTCTTCAATGGGAATCCATGATTCTTGGACCTTATCTGAATCTTCTTCTTTTGGTTGTTGTTCTTCAATGAAAGTTGGAGAATAATTTTTCAATACCTCAACATTGTAAGTGGATTGAGGTGTTTTATTGTTGGGGATATGAACATTTGGTTGTGCAAGTAGTGGAGTGGGAATGGATATTTGGGTTGCTTTTGTGGATGGTAATGGGAAAGGTTGAATTGAGTTCAACTGAGGGTGAAGATGATGTTGTGGTGGAGGTGAATGGTATAGATATCATTCAATTTCGTATTGAGGATTGCAAGGAAAAGATTGAGGATAGTGAGGAAAATATTGAGGATACTGTGGATTTATTTTGTAAGGCCCTTTCCAACCTTGTTTCCAAGATTATTTTTGCGGTTGGGAATGAGATGGCCAAGGTTTCCAAGGAAAGGGTGTTTTCAAATTACTTTGATATTTTTGTGCATAACCCTAAATTTGAGAATTAATATCTTGCAACATACAAGCTTGATGAGGCTTTCATGGTCTTCTTGGAGCTCCATATAACAAGATTGTTCCAGTGTTTGATTTGCTCCCTCGTAAATTGTGTTTAACCCTCATAATGATGGAAAATCATTAGTATTATGTGATTCTGCACAGATTTCACAAAATTTAATGTTATCAAGTGGAAATTCATGCAAAGCATGTTTCTTTCTGCATTTAGGGAAAAATATAAATAAAGAAACATTCTCAAATTTTTGCTTGTTTTTCATTATTAGCATATCAATTTGTTCATTTAAATTACCAAAAATGTCTATAAAATTGTTAAGTTCAGTTTAACTTATGAATACTGATGTCGACTTACTTACTCTTTCCATAACTGGGTCCTGAGGGGATCTTCCATATTTTTTTTTCCTCTTGATATGTTGTTGTACAGTTCACATATCTCTTGAAATGAAAATTTAGAGACATATCATTTTCCCACCATGTTAACAATATCAATCCATTCATCCCTTATAGCATTGAGTAGGAGAGTTTTCGATGTGTCTGATCCTAAATTATGAAATTTAGATCTTTTGGCATTATAAGTAAATCTCTCCACTAAATATTCTAGTTTTTCATCCTCTTTTTGGTTCATATTAAAGACTTGATTTATAAGGTCATGGGGTATGCAATAATCCTTATATGTTTCCAAAAATATTCTTTTCATATCATCCCATGTCCTTATAGAATTTATTCCTAAAATCATGTACCATTTAAGGGCTCTATCCTTCAATGTTGTCGGAAAAAAATTCAAGTTTTTGAATGTGTAATGAGTAGCCATAAGATCTACAAATTATTTCAAATTCAAAAATAAAAGTTTCTGGGCCTTCTGATCTCATACCTTTCAAGTTAGGAAGTATGGATGGAGGGATGTTCTTCATACGAACATTTACATTACTTTCTTGAGTGGGAAATCCAAAAGAATCTTCCTCATTGTCATCATCTCCATCCATTTCTTCAACCTCTTTTTTTCACATCTTCCTCTACCTGAAAAAATAAGAATTCATGATGTGGAAGATGATCTGGCTCTTACTTCACCACGTGATATAGTGGGGCTGGTAGGAGATTGAAGTTTTTTTTTTTTTTAATGAATCTACTTCTAGGATGTACTAAAATGAAATTAGTCATATGCAACTAAATGGATGCAGCTAAGAAAGAGATGCATTTTAAAGCTAACACCTATGTATACTTCCTTGGAAACAGTGCCAAAATATCGGGTCATTTAATTGACTGTTAAATTACTTGCATTTATATGTCAATCCAGGTACGTGAGCCTGCAAACTACACTACACTGTATGTGATAGGACATTAGATTTCAATATTTATGCATAACTAAAATGAATTGGAAACTTCAAAAGGAAATTAGATCCTTTAATAGAAACTATGAAATTTCTAATATTTTGGAAAGCAAATTAATGTTAAACTAGAAACAAAAAACATAAATTTTATTGATCTAAGAAAACATGAGATTTTACCCTATAAAAGCATGGAGATTTTGTTCTAAAAATTACAAACTTTAATCTATGGAATCATGAACATTTTAATATAAGAAAGCATAAACATTTAATCTATGGAAAGCATGAGTTTTTAATCTATGATAAGCATCAAAAATTAATCTATGTAAAACAAACCATTCATGATAATATGAAAGAAATGGAAAGAATATATACTATTCTCACACATCTCCAGGGGGCCTTCCTGAGGACACGGCATATTAAAAAATATATATTCAATGAAAAAAAATAGAGTTATTCTTCTTCAATAAGCAACAACAATTACAAATTAAGTTCATCCTTGACATCTTTGATCTCTCCTCTCATCAAAGAGGCTGCAATTTATAGAATTTTGAGGCAATTAACAAACTAAGAATTTTCTTGCTTGAGTTTTAGTCATGAGATCAAATCAAATAAAATTTCATGTATTTTTGGATCAAATATCAGCCCATATCTTATCAAACTTATCTCTATGCCACGAATTTTTTAAAGAACATCTCATCCAAGATTTTTTGTTGACTGTGCATGAAATAAAAACTTGAAAAATCGTATATCCATGTAATCTCAAAAATAATGCTCTAACGATCTTCAAAACTATATCAAATTTTAATGAATTTTAGAAAACTGCTCATTAGAAACCTAATTGGGCCCGTGCTAAACAAAACCCATGTTTTTGTTTCTAGAAATTCATTTTAATTTTCTCAAAAAAGGAGTTTTAAGTTGACTTTTAAAAACTGTTGCATTTTTCCCTTGATTTGATGTTGTAGGTCCACACATGCGAGCTGGGTGGAATTTGACTAATAAAAGTCCATATTGGAACCTTTAGAAATAATTTCCATATGTCGGATTTCCTTCTAGAGTGGTTCTAGTACCTTAACCATGGAGACATTTGCGGAAACAATAGAAACTTTAACTATCAAGCTATCATTAGTAAAACCATGCATAATTCTCCTTAATTCATTAAAAATAATGGAAATAATAATAATAAACCATGTAAACATGTATGCAGAAATTTGGTGCGTTTATGAAGAAATATGGTTAAAAATGATGACAATGGGTGTATGGAATGAAGAAAAAATGGATGGTTTCATCAACAAAATTATGACAAATTGGAGGCCCAACAATCTAGCTACATAATACATTCCTCCTTACACCATTGTGAATACCTATCTCAAATGACTCTTTATGTTACATTTATTATAATGTTATAACTCACAAGTAATCCTTTTTTTTCTAGATTTGACATACTAATATGGGTGATATATCTCAACAATACCCTTTCAATGCATTGATTGCTCAAATAACCTTTTTTTTTGGACCCTAAGGATGATGCAATCCTATAGGAACTCTACAATAGATAGAAAGATGAATAATATGGAAACTACCATAAGGAAATTGCAAACAAATGTGTAAAAACATGACGACCTAGATGCCAAGTTCATCTTTTTCAAATCTAAGATTGATTTTTAGTTTGATGAACTCATAACTAAGTTTCATGGTATCCATCCTAGCTCACTATGGTTTTTAAGTCCAAATATATTCAGTTGGATCCTGAGGTAAGGGGTATTCTTCCAATGGGGGAGGGTATTGCATAGGGTCACTCATCTAGGATAACCAACAAAAAGTGTAGCATATATTTCCCAAAGTGAATGTACAAATGAGTTATTTTAGTTCTAATTTATTGGGTTACTAAAATAGAACAATATTATGTCTATAAGGAATTACTAATGACCTTAAAAAACCTATAGGTGGTGTGTTATGCTTGGATCATGATTATTGGTTATGGTGTTAATGGAATATTAATTCATATGGGAGATACATTTCTTAGAATGAGTTTGTGAAAGAAACCTATGGATGGTTTGAAACATATATATATTATTGGTGAAGGTTGGCCAATTTGCACCAAATATGCATAGTTGAAGAATTTATAGTAGTCTTTGAGAAATTATAAATTCAAATAAAGGGAATGCCTTGTTCTCTTTTTTAAATAATGTTTTATTAGTGGTGAAAGAAGATATTTTAACATGGATATTGATGTACCACCCCACTACTTGATTTGAAGTTGTCCAAAATGAAAGAGAGGCCCGAATAGTGGAAAATGCACAAAATCAAAGCCCCATTTATATTCCTCAACTGTGGTTCCCTATAGCACTAACCACCACCCTCTCTTCCTCGTAGTCCCTGCAAGTTCATAATTTAACTTGGGAAGAAGCAATTGAATGGAAAATACTCAAAATTTTCTATGATTGAGATGAAACATATTTCAAATGGTATAGATATAAGGAACACAATTATTTCAAGTTGATGTGTCCCAATATCAACACCCTTGAGAAATTTTTAAGGACACTGCCCCAAGATAGAATCAATAGACCACACATATCCTCATCAAGAAGAATCCACCATATAACCTCCTCAAGAGGAACCACGAATTTCCCTACATGATTTATTAATAATTTTATATCCATGAACCTTGATGTTGATTGGATATATTAAGAATTAAAAGGTGATTGTCACAATTGATAGTGTCAAAACCCCTAATTTTCTTCATTAGTGAGTATCAGAATGCCTATATTTTTAATTTCATTTGGTGAATAATTTTAAATTATGTCCATTCATAGTATTATGATGAAATTTATGGGAAAATATGATAATGTGAAACTCCAAATGAGGAACTACTAATTCAAATTCCAAATTTAAATTAATAAAATGGGTGGTTGTGTTTGTTGGCCCTCAATTTTGGTCATTTTTTCCTATCATAAATCCACCTATTTACCACTATATGCCACCTTATATCATCCATATATGCCTCATTTTAGCCTTATTATGCATATTCAGGCATAATAAAATTAATTTTTTCAATTTTTAGAGTGTTTTGTAAAAATTGGGTTTTAAGAGTAATTTTGGACTGCTCTAGAAATTCTCATAATAGCTCCATTGAAGTCATATGTGTAGGACACCTAAGCGAGAACTGAGCATATATTTGCAAAGATTCAGAACCACAGATGGAAAAATGCCTATTGGTTTGGTTAAATTGAGGTAAAACAGGTCCAGTCAATGCTAGTCAAACTTGACCTGTTATTCAAAATCCCTAGGAAAAAGGGAAGAATTAGTATTTTTTGGGATTTTTCCTTATTTTGGGAACCATAATGGATGAGTTCAGCCTACATGGATGGGATTAGGATTGATAGGACTGTTATAGATATTATAGCTCATTTTCTTTATTATTTGTCTATTTAAACCAAGTTTATGGATCCTTCAAGTATGTAGAATTTGTGTAATTTTGTATTGAGACTTTTGAAGACTTTGAGATCATTTGAAGAACCATTAATTCCTATTTTTTTCATGTTGTGGGTGACTGATTAAATTTTCTGTAGCTAAGAAGCTCTTCAAGTGTGCAAGGCAAGGGTGGAGGGCCCCACACCAAGCTAAGTACACTTTTATTAAATTAACATAGTTTTCAATGAAATAGTTCTTGCTTTAGATCTATGATTCAACCATTTTGATATGTTATGATTTCTTATGATTGCTGGATGACTATTGGTTTAAATCTAATTTTCATATGAAAGGAAAAACAAGAATTTAAGTTAAATTATCTTTCTATCAAATCATGAACAACAACTAACATTCATCCTCTTTAGTTTCCTTTCTTGAATTATTCTTGAATTTCATGTTTTAATGTAGTGGTAATAATGTTGGAATAGAATTGTAAAGAAGGGAAACCAAGACCTCCTAAGTTAGGAGCCTCTTCTCTTACCTTCTACACATCATGAACTATTTCTCTTGAGTTTCTCTTCTTAAATATAGTACTGTGGGGAAGGACAACCGGGATCTCCTAAGTTACGAGTCTCTTCCTTCACTTACTACATATTGAATCAGAAAATTTTTAGTTAGATTTTATATTTGTAATATGAATTTCCATTAATCTTATAATTTAGAATATATTTGTAATATGCATTTATTTCAACTTCTAAACTTTATCTTATAAAATTGACTTCATATATTTTGCACATGCTTCAAAGTCTACAAACCTAGATTAACATGTAAAATACCTGTGTTATTTTACCTAGTAAATTGACCCAACATTTTTGGCGTCGTTGTTGTGGATCGAACCCGGGTCACCCACCTGATAGGTGGGAATACTCACCACTATACTACAACAATAATACTAGCCATATCAACAACAATATCCTCAATAATCATTTCAATATCAACAATTCCAGCAACATCCTCAACCAATGCCATTTCCACAACAAAATCATGCACCCTTACTAACTCAACCACAACAGCTTCAGTTGCCTTCTAACCAACCCCCACCTAGATAAACTCAATTACTAGCTCATCCAGTAGAAAATCTGAGTAACAAAGTTGAAATACCATCATATAATGTGGAAGAAGCAACATATTTTCCTACATATTATATTCTTCCTATACAATATGTCCACTTAAGTTCTAGAAAAGTATTGGATAAATATTCTCCACCAATCATAGAAGAACAAACTAAATGAGGAGAACAATCAGAAAAATCTAATCCATAAAATCAAATTCAGAAAGGAAAAACTATTATGACTCAAACACCACCTTTTCCATAAAGGTTAATAGAGCAAAAAACTTCAATTTCTCTTCCTGAATTCGATATTTTTGATGAAATAAAGAAATATTATTTCAAAATTCCTTTGTTTCAAGCTATCAAAGATATTCCAATCTATGCAAAAATAATAAAGGAATTATTTATTAAGAAAAATGGCATAAAGAAAAGAGATCCACCCACAATCCAAGTCATTGGAAAATTAACTAGTCTCATGTCTCCAAAAACAACAATTGAAAAGTATATTGATCCTGGGATACCTATGGTTACCATTTCAATCAATAATTTTTCAGTTCCAAACACTTTAATTGATCTGGGAACTGCTATAAATGTCATGACAATGGAGACAATGAAATATTTAAAATTTCCAAATATTCGACCTACTACTACTATGAAATATTTAAAATTTCCAAATATTTCAAACCATTTATACAACCACAAAGAAGAATGAATCCTATGATGAAATAAATATTCAAATAAGAACTGCAAAAATTGTTACATGTAGGATTCATCTACCCTATTTCAGATAGTCAATGGGTTTCTCCCTTAGTTGTGGTACCAAAGAAAATTGGAAAATGGGGAATATGTGTATACTATAGGGAACTGAATAAAGTCATGTTGAAAGATCATTTCCCATTACCATTCATTGACCAAGTACTAGATTCACTAGCAGGAAAGAAAAAAAAATCTTGATGGATTTAGCGGATACAATCAGATTAAGATAGCATTGGAGGATCAGGATAAAACTACATTTGCTTGTCCATGGGGAACATATGCATATAATGTTTTTCCTTTTGGATTATGTAATGCACCTGTTACTTTTTAAAGAGAATTCCTAGCAATCTTTGTTGATTTAATTCATAAATGTGTAGAGGTCTACATCGATGATTTTACTGTCTATGGAGGTACATTTGATGATTGTTTGAACAACCTTGAAAAAGTTCTAAAGAGATGCATAGAGGAAAACTTATCCCTCAACAATGAGAAATGTTTTATGATGTTAACTGAAGGGATAGTGTTGGGACCCCACATTTCTTCTTTAGGAATAAAGGTAGACCCAGCAAAGATGCGATTCATTGTAAACTTAATGCCACCAACAACACATAAGGAAGTAAGAAGTCTCTTGGGATATGCGGGCTATGTGGGCTATTACAGAAGATTCATTGAAAAATTTAGTAAAATATATCTACCCATGTTCAATTTACTTGAAAAATACATTGAGTTTCAATGGAAAAGAATCTGTCAAAATGCATTCGAAATACTGAAAGAAAAATTGTCAATAACACTCATTCATAGTGGGCCAAATTGGTCATTTCCATTTCACATATCTATTGATGCATCTAATACATATATAGGAACATCACTTCAACAAAAATAAAATCAGTTTAATTATTCCATTTACTTCATAAGCAAAAATTTAACTTCGGCAGAATTGAACTATACAATAACTGAAAAAGAAATGCTAGTTGTTGTGCATGCAGTCAATAAATTTAGGCATTATATAACAGGATATCAAGTATTTATTAATACAAATCATTTAGTCATTAAATACTTAATGAAAAAATCAAATACCAATGGAAGAATTACTATATGGTTGTTATTAATGCAAGAATCCAGTCTCATTGTTCTAGATCGACCAGGTAAAGACAATCAAGTAGCAGATTTCCTGTCAAAACTTCATTCACCTGGTGATCCTATTCCCGTTTCATATAACTTTACCGGTGAACATTTATTTTCTATAACAGCTAAAACCCCATGGTTTTCATATGTAGCTAATTATTTATCATCGGGATTATTACCATCTCATTTCACTAGCAAGCAGAAAAGAAAAATAATCAGAGAAAGTGCTAGATATAGTTGGGTCATTGGTGACCTCTTCTATACTATTTATGATATTTTGATAAGAAAATGTGTTATGGAATATGAAATTTTTGATATTTTGAAAGCATTTCATGATGAGCCATGTGGTGGTCATTTTGCAAACAAGCGGACATCATACAAGGTGCTCAAACTTGGCTACTACTGGGCAGCAATCTTCAAGCACTCAAAGCCGATGTTAAACGATGTGATAGTTGTCAAAGAAATAGAAGACCTACAATATCAGATTAAATTCCATTGAAACCACAAGTACTTATAGAACCATTTGAACAATGGGCTCTTGACTTTGTGGGACCTATTAACCCGCCTTAAAATGGAAAGAAGTACATTTTAGTGTATATAGAATATGTTACAAAATGGGTAGAAGAAAAAGTGATGGCAAGAGAAACAGAAGAAAAAGTGATTTCTTTCCTCTTTGAAGAAATCTGTGTAAGATTTGGAGTTCCAAGACAGATTGTTATAGACCAGGGATCATAATTCACTTCTAAACTTGTCTGGGATCTTACGGAAAAATATTAAATCAAACACAGTTAGTCTACTCTGTATCATCCTCAAGCAAGTGGACAAGTATAATCCACTAATAACGTTATTGAAAACATCATGAAAAATACCGTGCAAATGAACAGAAAGGATTGGTCAAAAAATTTAAGAGATGCATTATGGGCATACAGAATTACATGAAGAATACAACTGGATTCAGCCCATATCAGTAGGTATATGGTAAGAAAGTTATGTTACCAATTGAATTTCAAAATCATACTTTTAAACTTGCAGCAGAATTGGGATTGGACTTTTCAGAATCACAACAACAAAGAGTTATGCAAATAAATGAACTAGATGAAATTAGACAACAAGCAGTTGAGCATACATCATTAGTACATCAACAAAGAATCAAATGACATGACAGATTTATCAAAAACAATTTTTTTTCATAAAGGAGATTGGGCACTTCTTTTTTACTCCAAGTACAAAATCTTCAAGGATAAATTTACAACTCATTGGCTTGGGCCATATGAGATAGAATAAATCTTTGACAATGGAGAATTTAAGTTAAAGACAATTGATGAAGCAACAATTCCATTTCTAGTTAATGGTAGACTCAAAGTCTATAATAATCCTATCAATAAAGAAGACTTTCTGAAAAGAGTCTCAGCAGAAAATAATATGGAAATAATGGAACAACATAGTGATATGCATTTCCTACTTCCAGAATAAAATAAAATAAAATTAAAATTAAAAATTAAATAATAATAATAATAATAATAATAAAGGAGTTTGGTTGTGAAAATTCGGGAAACTTCCACAATAAAAACTTGAATTCATGTCGGAAAACCAACTTGTTTGGCCAATATGAATTCTCTATTTTGCTTTACTTTTTTTTCATTTTGCAGAAATCATCCTCCATAATTCAAATAATCAAGGGGGAAGATAAGCAATAAAAACTATGCAAATAGTTTAATAACAAGAAGTTGTATTGAAGAAGGGACTTGATACATCAATCAAATATCATTGCAGAGGGGACCTGAAAAAAATCAAATATCATATGATTGCAGAAGGGACTGAGACATCAATATTCATCAGCGAGGGACCTGAACAAAATATATATCATATGTTGTTGTAGAAATAACATGAAACATCATAATCTACATCAAGGGAATCTGATAAGTAGATACAAGTACCTACATTCCATCAAAATTCATCTTTGAAGTCAAAAGAACTATCATCATTAAAAAATATTCAAGCGTTGACAAACTAGCAAACATCATCATCAACAGAATGAGCATTGAAAATGAGCTATTGAGTGGAAGGAAATCACTATAAGTGTAAAAATTGTTCATAAAACCTTTGATTTTGATTCTAGGATTGTTAAACTAATTTAACTTGGATATGCAATACTCATTTCATGAGTTCATCATCCTATTACATTATCACCCTACATCCTACATCATATTACATTATCCTACATCCTACATTTAAATAATTTCATTAACCTCATCATAACCCTATATTACCCTCATCATAATCCTACATTCATCCTCCTACATGATATTTTTTTACTAAAATTTTGGCCCAATTTTTTTGCCTCATAAGGAATTGCCTGCAAAAACATGAAGGATTAGCTTACCTATAAAACCAAAACAAAGGAGTTATTTTCATTACAAAATGAATTTGACTTGAAATTACCTATGGATATGGTCATTTCAAAGAAAATTAATGTATAAGCATCTATAGAAGAAATGACATACAAAGGAATAAAAAGGAAAACATACAAAATGCAACATGCAATAAGAATGAAATGACAAATGCATGACAATGCATGATTGCGAAAACATGTAATAGGCATCCAAGCAATAAAGTGAAGTCCTTAATAAGTGTAAGAGACGTGATATGGCATCGAAACTATACAAAAGATAGAGTTGGATAAAAAAAACATTATGGTGACAAAACTAAGCATGAAAACCCGTGGCCGAAAATATAATCATATAGCATAGAAGGTAGTCAAACTGTGACACATAGGAAGAACAAGTGGTAGCCACGAGTACAGAAGTCAGATCATGAGTTGGAAACACAAAGATAAACAGTCAAAAAATTTTAAACAAAACTTTCTATGTGTATGTTCTCCTCCATCATCACCATAAAAACAAGCTCAGAGCTGAGAGCAACGTTGTGCATTCACACATAATAAAAGAACCCTCGTTGAAATAGAAATACACAGGAGAAACACAGAGATTAAAGAGAGGACTGCATAGAATTGAGAAAAGAAAATGAAGGGTCTACATGGAGAAATAAGGAGAGACACAATGGTTTAAACGAAGAGATTTAGACTGATATTTTCTTTGTGCCAAGCTGACCATTTTCTCCAACAAATTCCAAGCATTTCACAAGAGGCAGGTAAGATTCAATCCAAAAATTCCATCAACAGTTAAAATATTTGGACAATAGTTAACTCAAGATTTTGTTCAAGATGTGTCATAATATGATAAAACAAGACTTCCATTTTGGATTTGTAATGCTCTGCGACCATAAACATACCCTGCCACTTGTGTTATTTGTGAATCTTTGAGATGTTGAGAGAGGAGTTTTAATCGAAATGGTATTGTTTAACACAAGGGAAAAATCCATTAATCAGAACCCTCTACAAGTTTTCTTCAAGTTAATCAAAGTTCAAGTATCCCAAAATGATTTTCTTCATGCATATTTGTCAAAAAAAATGCATATGAAAATGTAGAGAGTCCTATTGTATATACACAGTACACAAGTTTTGAAAACAAGGAGGGATTTCCATGAAAAAATTTTGCAAAAAGAGATTGAGGCATGATTTTGCAGAGAAGTGAAACATTTTCGAGATATTTTTATGGTCTTTTACACAGTAAAAAAAAAATCTATTAGTTTTACAAGCAGAGGATTCATTTTGGGTATCATTTGTAGCAGAATAGAGGGAAATTGAAGAAGTTACAAGCAAAGGAATAGTCTCATTCATTTTCAATAGAATCAGAGGTTTGGTAAGTCTATCTACCATGGTATTATCCTAAAAATTGCATGAATAAAAGGACATATATATATTGTTTATTCATAATGAGGATTTTGACTATACAAGGATATATCAATTGTTATACAGAGCAGAGACAAATGGGAACCAAAATTGATCCAAAAGAGTTCAAACTAGAAAATTAGGGAAAATAAACAATAGAAAGATTATACGAAGCATGGTTGTTGGAATTTCTTAACAAGTTTAATGTACATAAAGACAGAATCACACAGTAATTTATAAATCATTATGAACATGGGCAAACAAGAGTCGATGAGCTCTCCATACCATTAAACCTAGAATTTCTCTCTCAAGCACTAGATCTTCCTTTGAGTGGAGAGGAATATCACAAAGGTCTACACTTTAAAGAGAAAGGATGGACATTTTGCCTAGAAATAAAAAGAAAGGGATCCTTTGATAGGGCAAAAGGAATTCCAAGAGACTGGTTAAGTGAACCATGGTCATAATTAGCGTTGATTATCCAAAAATATTTCATTTGTGAAAACCGGTATATTGTGGTCTCTATTTATTGCAATAGGTTACTTCAACACATGAAGGGAGAGTCCAAAATCAGTCTACCTTATTTCTTTTCAAGGAGCTTGACTAAAATGATATACAGTGTCAAAAATAAAACTGAAGCAAAGGAAGCAAACATTTATCATCAAGGGCTCATCAAAATACTTGTGGAACATCAGGTAAGAAATAAGGGAATGGTTTGGAAAGAATTTTTGGCTAAGAATCATCTTGAAGAGAAAACAACAGAAGAAAATTTTGAACAATTGCATATGAAAATAAGCATTATGAAATTCCCCTGGGTATCTTAGGACAATATCAAAGAAGAAGCAGGATAGTATTATGGTTGAAAAAGAGAGATCCTTCCAATTCGTTCCTAGGAAGCTTAGGAGGAAAACACAAGAGGAGCCAAGTAATAAAGAAAAATACCCAGAGATAGAAATTTTTGAACCTCCACCAATATCAAAACAAATTGATGAGATAATACAAATAACGGAGAGGGAAGTCCAAAAAGATGGAGAGGGACTCCTACTTTGAGAATGCTTGGGTAGGAGCTACCTCATCACATTCATATGCTAAGGAGACCAGAGGAGAAGTTAGAGAGCTACATAAAGAAGAATACCTTAAGAATGTAGAAGAACTAACAAGAGAGTTGGAGGTCAACAAGATCTTGGAAAGACACTTGAAAAAGGAGAATACGATGTACAGAGAAAACAACAAAAACATAATCAAAGAAAATGAGAAATTGACCAAGAAAATTGGTAAGCCTGAAAGTGAGAACATCCTCATCTCTAAACAAGCTTACAGATGGCTCAATGAGAAGAAGACATGGCAACACTACAAGGAAAAAGACCCTCTAGTGGATGTTTTTAAGGAACCCCATAGAAAAATTCCCCATGCATCCATTTCTAGCAGAGGTTACTAGAGGAGGTTGGCGGGCGAAGGGTTTTGCAGATGTTTTCCACTTAGTGTGCTTATCATTAAACGTCGCCCTGATGCTCTGGAATACCGAAAGCATCGGTGTGCACAAAAACATTGGCACACCGGACATCGTGCACTCCGTACACACCTGCCTGGTGCGTCATATTATTCTATAGCACTGGTGCATCACAACTCTTCGGCACCGGTGAATTATAAAACACCGTGCCAAAACCGAAACCGCCCGGTGCGGTAGAAAGACACCGCACCAGTGCATTATAAAACAATGTGCCAAAACACAAACCGACCGGTACGTTTTTAAGAAACAGAATCAGTGCACCTATAAACCACGTGCACCGGTAAAGGGTTAAATTAAAAATAAATTACGACAAAAAACCCAGATTTTTCATTTTCCCAGTGCTCTTGAGCTCTCAATTACCGGTGCGCGCTCTACCATAGAATGCACTGGTGCACACAAAACATTGGCACACTAGACAACATGCGCGACATACACACCCACCCGAGGCATCCAATTACAGTAACGCACTGACGCTTCACTACTCTTCCACACCGGTGCATCATAAAACACCACGCCAAAACAGAAACGTGCCAGTGTGTTCTTATCTAAGAGCACCGGTGCGCCGATAAAACTCATGCACCGAAATAGCGTTAAATAAAAAAAAAAATTAAGGCCAAAAAACCAGTGCCTTACAACTCTTTCGCACCGATGCTTTACGAATATTCCACCCCAGTTCATCATCAAAACATCGCGCCAAAACTGAAACATCCCGGTGCGGTGTTAGGGAACTGCCCCGGTGCATTATAAACAACGCACCAAATCTGACACCGCCCGATGCGGTTGTAAGTAAGCGTATCGGTGCACCTATAAACCCCATGCACCGAAACAGGGTTAAATAAAAAAAAAATTATGGCCAAAAAACCGCATTTTTCACTTTCCTTAGTGCTCCAAAGCTCTCAAGCACCAGTGCCATTTCCCATACTTTGAGCTGCCCTAATATCGGTGCTCTCATGCACCCATTGCACGCATTGTTGCTCTGCATTGGCCACCAATCTCCAACTTGCATTTTGAAAAATGGTGGGCAAATTTTCTTTTGAAAATTTTACAGCCAATATGCCTCCTGGACGGCGAAATGTACAGGTATTTTTCTAGTTTTTCCATAATTAAGCCTTTTAGCGATTAGAATTTGAAATAACCTTACAAATAACCATTAAAAAAAAAAAAAAAATTGTCGCACGGTGCACCTGAGCCGTTCGGCTCGCACAGGATAGCGGTGCTGCCTGTAAAATTTACAGGTCGCACCGCCACCAGTGCTAACGGTATCCGCACCATTGCCGGGGCAGGACCAAAAGGCGCCCCACATAATTTTAAATTAAAAATAAAATAAAATGTGGTGCGATCATTTAGCCAGGCGCACCATTGACCAAGGGAATCCCAATGTGGTGCGTTGACGAAATTTTCCGCCCTGGTGTATGTCAGCGCACCGCATTCTGAATTTCAAGAGGGTTAACGGTGCGGCCAGGTAAAATACCGCACCGTCGACTATGTAATTGTCATGAATTCGGTGCACTGACATGACTATACACTCAAGGGCATATATTTCAGTTAGCGTACCACTATTATGAACTTAGATATAGTCAACGGTGCTTGAAAAATAGACAGCTGCACCAAGGCCGGTGCGTTGTATTTCATTAGGGGCACTAGTACCAAGGCACTACAAACTTAAGCCACACCGCCACCAGTGCGTGACTGTTTTTGTGGTGCACCAACTGGTCTATTTTTCTTTTTCAAAATATATATATATAGATGTATGTATATTTCTAAATACATGTCTCTTTTACTAAAAAAAAATTATTTAATATGTCAATGATTCAGAGAGAAGAGGAGGAACAACACCAACAACAGGCTGAACAGTATGACATGATTCGCCAATGGGACGCCTGAGAGAGGGAGAGAGATGCATACCCTTGCCCTATTATAGCAGGTACCCAAGGGATCCTTAGGCAGGTAGGCCTCCTCAAGTTCTATGAGGAGGTTGCTTCCCTAAAGGCCCATAGTGTGTTTTTGAGATATCTTATCTGCAGGTGGAATGCCCACCAACAGTCTTTTCAGATTGGTCTTGAATAGTGGTACACACCCACTGAGAAGGATATTTATTTTATTACATGATTATCGAGGAGAGGGGTGGATTTTCCCTCATTCCCAGACGTGCCAGCTGGTTATGTAGTAGGGAGTCAGTTAGTTTACTCCCATAGATACATTGGAGCACATGTACTGTCTCCTTCATAGTTTCAGGTACCTAGAGGTTAGTTATGTATAGGTGAATTTGGTAGATAGGACGTGCAGTGCCTCTCACTTATCATATCGACCATTTCACACAACACCAGTGATGGGCAACGCATTAGTTGCTCGTTTTTATATTATGTTGATTCTTTAGTACAGCAGCCACAACTTGTCAGGTGGTCTACCATTTTTTTGTGGCAGTTTTGTACAGCCTTAGATAGATGTCGTGCTCATGCACAAGGGAGGGTCAACTTCCCTTTTGCTTCAGATCTATTTTGTTTATTTTTTGAGAGGTTTCCAGAGATGAGACCTAGTTTTGTTCGACAGCCTCGTAGGCCGATGTTCGAGGCTCGGATGCATATGTGGGGGTATATGATGCCCAAGAGGGGAGACACTATGTTTCCAGTGAGGATATCGCATGATGCACTGGACTTACTAGCCAGTGTTGACGGGCTGCATCCCTTCATTATGGTCCCATGTCCTTATGCTGGATTAGATTGGCGAGGGTGTTCCAACATCCTCTTCACAAATGATGAGTCGCCAGATGATAGAGGTAATATTACTGTTTTATTTATATTTATTCTAACATGTTCTTTAACTTGTTTTTATTAAATTGTGTAATGAAATTGTCTAACTATTGTTGTGTACTTGTATATATTTTACATACATTGGCTCTTTTGATGGCGAGAAGATGTCGGATCCACCACATGATCCAGGTGTGGATCCTGATGACGATCAGGACATGGCCGATGCCAAGGATGATCATGATCAGGATGAGGCCGGTGCAGCAGAGAGACATGCTCCTACTCATGGTGCACCAGTACCGCTTTTTGCTAGGCGCGGTCGACCTAAGACTAGATATAGGATGGAGTTGGGAAACCAACTCTGTGCATTGATTGTTGATGCGGGCATCAAGCCCACTCATTACAAAGACATACAGGCCAATGATAGGTTGTTCCAAATGTGTAGAGGCATGTTGCGTGACATGTACCGCTTGATGCGGCATGTCATAGGAACTACAACAACTGTTATGTGACTAAGGAGGACTCTCTATAGCTATAGGCGTAGTCGAGCCGCGACACGTGATGGACAGTCCGCAAGCAGCAAATCACATGCATCTCATGATCATTCACCTTGCACTGCACCTGATGAGCATGAGGCTCCACTAGCAGCATCTAGTAGTCATCATGGAGATGAGGCTGGCCCATCGGCCACGTCCAGTCAGCAACCTGCAGCATCCGTCAGTACTAGTCATGATCATGAGCAAGCTGGAGTACTGTCGACCATTGAGGCTGCACTATTGACTGAGTAGGCCTCCACTACTACTGCTTATATTGATGTTGTACTACCACTAGCTCATGCATCCATCAATACTAGTGATCATGATCATGCGCAAGCTCGACCATCGACCATCGACGATGCACCCTTTACTGAGTAGGCCTCCACTTGTACTGCTATTGATGTTGTTATACTACCACCAGCTGATCCATGACATTTATATTACAGTTGTATATTTTTAACATTATTCAGTTATATATATATATATATATATATATATATATATATATATATATATATATATATATATATATGGTCGATGTTTTTTATGTTCATGTTGCGGTTATTACAGTAATTACATGTTGGTGATCATCATGATGTGGCGCATATTGTTAGGTCATGATAGATATGTTCATTTAATGTTTAGGTTGCAGATAGATGTGTATATGTGATAGCATGATTTATTTGACATGAAATGTATATTTGATGTTTGTGTTGTGATGATGTTAATATATAATGTTAATTTGATGTTTGAATGTGTTTTTTAATCGAATATGATGTTTTTACGATGGTTATCATGATCGTGATGATGTTTATTAATTAATTTAATATTAATTGTAATTTTAATTGAATTGCATGTAAAATATTTGTAAAATTGTAATTGTAACTGTAAATGTAATTCTATGTAAAATTGTAAATGTAATTGTATGTAAAATTCTAAAATTGTAATTGTAATTTTAATTGAATTGTATGTAAAATATTTGTAAAATTGTAATTGTAATTGTAAATGTAATTCTATGTAAAATTGTAAATGTAATTGTATGTAAAATTAAAATTGTAATTGTAATTCTAATCGTAATTCATGTATGTGAAATTAATGTAAAATTATAATTGTAATTCTAGTTCTAATTCTAATTGTAATTTTAATTGTAATTGTATGTAAAACATTTGTAAAATTTTAATTCTATTAATGTGAAAATTTTAATTGTATTAATGTGAAATGATTTTATTAAAATATTTAAATTTGTAAATTTGAAAATAATTGTAAAATAACAAATTTAAAATAATATGAATTTTTGTAACATAATAAAGTTTAGAAAATAATGAAAATAAATTCATGTACTTTAGAATTATCATTATTTTATTATGATCATACATACAAAAAAAGGAACTTTATACAGTCAGGTGCGCTTATCATCATAACATGCACCGATGCTTCACAACTCTTCCGCACCGGTAACGAATAAACGCAAATAAAAAAAATGCAACTCTATTTTCTTTAAGTGAAAAAAAAAATGTGGCAATTTGAAAAATGGGCGGAAAAATATTTTCAAAAATCTAATTTCATAAAATAATTCTTTAAATACTAAACACTTTTCATTATTTTACTATTTTTGCTAAAATTTTCAGCGAGATATTTGCAGGAGACACACCTGGAGCAAGAGAGCACGAGGGCACTCTGGAGCAGCGAAATACGTTCGAACAGAAGTATTGAGACAATCAGAAACCAAACCTCTGGTGATTCAAACCCTATATCATAGAATTTCAAACCATCTTGTGATTAAATTCGATTTTTTTTTACTTTTTTCTGCAATTTTTTTACTCTCTGCAGTTTTATCCATTTTTACCCTAAACCCTTCATTTTTTTTGTTTTTGCCCTTTCTTATCCCTGTTTCTATGATTTCAGAATTAGTTTTTTTCATTTTAGATTGATTTCCAACCCACGGGATGACTTGCATAGTCGGATCCCAATCCATTCAGCCATTGCATGATTTTTTGGAAAAAATGGATTTTTCTTTATCGGTGTACCCTACGTACTCTACCACACCGGTGTGTTGTATTATATAGCACACCACGCAAGTATTTTGTAGTAAAAAAATTGAAAACATTTTTTCTAAATCCGTGCGCCATATCTAAAAGAGGGCACCGGTGCTCCATCTAATGAGGATAGCATCGTACGGTGTATTACACCATTTTTGTGGTGCGTTTATAATACCCCACGCACCGTACGATCTATTACGCTATTTTTGTGGTGCATTTATAATACCCAACGCACCGTACGGTCTATTATACTGTTTTTCAATGTGTTTTTAATATCCCCATGCACCGACTGCAGTGTGTACCTCATGAAAGGCGCACCGTTGTCCTGAGATTTATTTTCTACCTGAAAAGTTGAGAATTTATTTATAAATATATTAATGAATGATATGGTACAGGTTTCATATTGATAAAAAAATTACTGACAAGAGATCAAGTAACAAAAATATTGTTAACACATTAAGAAAAGCAAAAAAGGCAAATTATTTGTAAATTCTTTATAAAAAATATTATTTTTGAACTATATGTAACTTTAACTAATATGTATTTTTTACTGTGTATCATGCAGAGCCACAAAATGACGAAGCTTGATATGATTATTTCTAATCTAGGACCAGAAGAGCGTAAAATTTTAATGGAAAAATTGCAAAAGGATGAATAAGGTGAATGAAAAAATACTATCGATCCAATATGGGTTTCTTTTTTTAATTATCATTAATAATATACTTAAAATTATTAGATAACATGTGTCAAACAGTCTACTAATTCACATATGTTTAATGTTCTACAGGGACCAACAACTCATAAAAAGAATTTTGTTCTAAGAAAAGAAAAAAAATAGAACATGCAAAATGAAAATGAATTGCTCCTTAGCTCATCTGGAATGGTGCTGAAAGTTAATGAAAGGGGGAAAAAATTTTACAAAAGTTTGAGGGATCTAGTGGAACGAATGTATAGACATTCTTTCCACTTACAATACAAAAATCAATCCAATGATTCCAAGAACCAAATTTTATCTAAACTACAGGAAGAGTTTCCAGAGAATTGGTCAATGAGACATGTCAGACTTTTGATAGCAAAAACGTACAACAACAAAAAAGAAGGAATGAAAAAATAATATTCCTTTAAATCTTTGTCTAGAATTATTTATAAATATCACTTTTGTTATAGTTACTTTTCATATATCAATATAAAAATTAAATATTTTATTGTCATGTTACATTTTCAGGAAGATTATGAAAATCTCAAAAGATGACTAAATTGATATTAGAAATATGCCAGTAGGAATGTCCAAAAAAGTGTACAAGGAGATGGTCAAAGAAATGGAAAAAATTGCATCGCACGAGGAGTCATCTCAAAAAAAACGTGCTTCAAATGTAATATGTAATCATTGAACTTTTCGATCATTAGGTACAATAAATAAACAATTTAGCATTAAATATTAATTTTCAAGAATTTTCTTGTAGAAAAGAAAAGAAAATGGAACCCACTCAGCACATAAAACAGGATGACAAGGAAGAAAAGGGTTGATCTCTAAGTTTGTGAGTAATTGTTACTTCCCTTTAACAACTTAACTAGATTTCATTTTTTTTTTTTTAAGTTGTTTTACAAAAATCATCATTGAACGTCTTCAAACAAGTGCTAACATACAAAGAAGAACCATCAGATGAATTGATTGAAATTGGGTTAAATATGGGTTGTGAGTATATGTTGGCATATCAGAATTTAATTGTGGAATTTGTAAGCATCTATCGATCTTGTTTTACTTATCTCCATCAATAATTAATAGAACAAAAACATCTTTTATATTAAATATATGATTTGTTATGGGATATAAAACTTGCAGGAAACAAAGTATGGAACTGCGCCAACAGATGAAATTTTGAAAGATGGCATGGTACATGGTTTTGAAAGAATGTGTATAGTTTATGAGTCAATTGTTGCTATGGTACGTCATTTTTCTTTTCGATTTACATTGACGTATATTATTTAATATTGGAATTTTCATTATTCTCACCAATGTATATACACTCATTTCAATTTATTTTTATGTTTGTAGATGGAAAGTGAAGAAGAGGAAAACAATCAACGCCATGAACACAACATTCCTGAAAATAACCCAAGTCATGGAAGTAGCTCTAGCAGTGACAGCAGTTCAAGCGAAGAATGATGATCACTATGTAATTTGGATATCAAAGCAAGGCATTTTATTTTTTGAAATATGTCTGTGAAATCAGACATTTTGTTTAATGTAATGGACATAGTGTCCCAATTGAAAGACAAAGGGATACGAATAATTGTCCCATTTTGTATGATAAACATTGTCTTATATATATATATATATATATATATATATATATATATATATATATATGTTTTATTTTATTCTATTGTGTTCTCCATTGTCGTTCTCAAATGCACTAATAAAAATATAATTCATATGAATATTATTATAAGATATATATGTGTCGAATTTTGATGAATAATGAATTTTAAAAAACCATAATAATTCTGATATGATATAACAAATTAATCCAAACAACACATTCAAATTCATTAATAAAAATGTAATTAATATGAATATTGTTATAAGATGTGTCGACTTTTGATACAATCACAATAATTGGACTGTCACAGGTCAATGTTTCTAAAAAAACAAAATGAAAATCGGTGCATGTTAGTAACTGTCAATCAGTGCGTTTATGTGTCTATACGCACCGGTGCTGTTGTACGATCTATGGACACCGCACAAATACCAATACCAATTATAAATATCGGTGTGTTTGTGTGATACTGCATACTGGGGCATTTATGTATCTATAAGCACAGGTGGATTTGTACGATCCATGGGCACCGGACGAATACCAACACCAATTATAAATCTCGGTGCCTTTCTGTGATACGGCGCACTGATGCATCATAAAGGTATATGCACCGGTGAATTGATACAACCTATGGGCACCACACAAATCCCAAGACCAATTAGAACGGCCCCATGCTTTGTATTACCAACACTACACCCAGTGCGGTTTTACCCCTAAACATCCCGGTGTGTTCGTTCGACTGAGGCAGCCCCGGGGTGTCATCTTCATGTATGCATCAGTGCATTAAATCCAAAGTAGTGAACCAATGAAAAAACATCTGTAATAACCTTCGACCACCCAACTTTTTTTAGTTGTGTTGAATTTCCATTAAAAGCTCCGCCAAAACCTCCGTAACCATAAACGGATGTTGTAGAAAATGTTTTTTGACAATTTTGGCCAATTTTATAACACTAAAAACCTCCTTTATAACCTCCGCTAGAGGGTCTTTTCCTTGTAGTGCAATACAAATATGAGAGGTAGAAGGTGAAAGCTGCCATCTACAAGGAAGGGAAGTATGAGAGTATTGACTATCTTCTTCAGGATGCACAAGAAGAGGCTACAAGATCAGGGATAGTAGCGGCATCATTACTCAGAAGATCCAAATGGAGGAAGTAAGCATGAGGACATGCTTGAAGATCGGTAAGGGGGAGATGTTAGCCCTCAATTTTGGTCAATTTTGCCTATCATAAATCCACCTATTTACCACCATATTCCACCTTATATCATCCATATATGCCTCATTTTAGCCTTATTATGCATATTCAGGTAATTAAATTAAGATTTTCATTTTTTAGAGATTTTTGTAAAAATTGGGTTTTAAGAGTATTTTTGGACTGCATTAAAAAGTCCCGCAATAGCTCCATTGAAATCATATGTGCATGACACCTGGGCGAGAGATGAGAATATATTTGTAAATATTGGGAACCTTGGATGGAAAAATACCTATTGGTTTGGTAAAACTGAGCTAAAACAGGCCCGGTCAACATTGGTAAAACTTGACCTGTTATTGAGAAATCCCTAGGAAAAAGGGCAGAATTAGTATTTTTGGGGATTTTTCCTAATTTTGTGAACCATAATGGATGGGTTCGACCTACGTGGATGGTATTAGGATGGATAGTATTGTTAGAAACATTATAGCTCAGTTTGTTTATTATTTGTCTATTTAAACCAAGTTTATGGACCATTCAAGTATGTAGAATTTGTGTAATTTTGTATTGAGACTTTTGAATACTTTGAGATAATTTGAAGAACCAGTTCTACTTCTTATTTTTTTTTCATGCTATGGATGATTTATTAAATTTGTTGTATCTGAGAAGTACTTCAAGTGTGCAAGGCAGGGGTGGAGGGCCCCCGACACCAAGCTAAGTACACTTTTGTTAAATTAACATAGTTTTCAATGCAATAGTTCTTGCTTTAGATTTATGATTCAGTCATTTTGATGTGCTATGATTTCTTATGATTCCTGGATGATTATTGGTTTAAATATCATTTTCATAAGAAAGGACAAACAAGAATTTAAATTAAATTATCTTCCTATCAAATCATGAACAACAACTAAAATTCATCCTTTTTAGTTTCATTTCTTGAATTATTCTTGAATTTTCAGTTTTAATGCAGTGGTAATAATGTTGGAATAGAACTATAAAGAAGTACAACCAGGACCTCCTAAGTAAGGATCCTCTTCTCTTAACTTCTATACATCATTAACTATTGCTCTTGAGTTTCTCTTCTTAAAGATAGTACTGTGTGGAAGGACAACCAGGATCTCCTAAGTTAGGAGCATCTTCCTTCACTTACTACATATTTAATCATAAAAATTTTAGTTGGATTTTATATTTGTAATATTTATTTATTTCAACTTATAAACTTTTTCTTCTAAGATTGAATTCATTTGAAATCCATATATTTTGGACAATCTTCGAAGTCTACAAACCCAAATTGACAAATAAAATACATGTGTTAGTTTACCTAGTAAATTGACCCAACATTGTTGTCATGCTTGAAGTTAATTGTTGCAAATATTGGGCATGGTTACTATGTATTTCATGGAATTTTTCATGAAATTTTCTAATAAGGGGCATCAATAATACCTCAATGGTCTCTATTCCAATTCTTGGAAATGATCAACCCTCATTGTATGGAAATGGTATTGAAGAAATTTCACTTTGGGATTATTTCCCAATTCAACATCATTGAAATTTTGGCCATATCTCCACAATCATTTTGGTTATATTTATGGTTGATATTTATTAAGCATTAATAGATATTTGAATTAAGACACGGCTTACACTCCTTATGAAGTGAACATAAACTTAATCATGATATTCCAATATTTCTATCTATTCAACCACTCATTGTGCCTCCTTATAGGAACCATTTTGCAAAAAATAATGAAATTGAAAGGGTTATTGAAGAAGTATTGGAATTTGGTGTCATAAGTCCAAGTATCATCCCTTAATCCCCCCTCATATTCATGGAATTAAAAAGGAAGGAAATAGGTCCATGTTACATGAATTCCTTGCTCTCAATAATTTGGCTATTAAAGACAAATTTCCCATCTTGGTTATTTTTGATATATTAGAAGAGTTTCATGGTGCCAAGTTTCTTCATTAAACTCAATACTTACCCTAGATTCCACCAAATATAGATGAAGGAGGTGGAAATTCCTAACATGACTTTCCTCACACATGAAAGACATTAGGAGTTTGCAGTGATTCCTTTTAGGCTTTTTAATGCCCCGTCCACCTTTTGCAAACTCATGAACAAACTTAGTAAGCCCTTTTAGTGTAATTTTGTGCTAGTGCATTTTGATGATGTCTTGATTTGTATTAAAACGTGGGAAGTACATGCAGATTATGTTGATAAGTCCCTCCTATTGCTCTAAGATTAATAGTTGTTTCTCAAACATTTCAAATGTCCTTTTGGCACCTGCAAATTTGAATGTTTAGGTATAATAGTTAATAAATATTGGTTGTGCATGGATCTGAAGAATATTTATGCATAGTTGACTACAATGGATGACTTTGAAAATATTACAATGTTTTTTAGGATCATGGATTACTATAGGAAGTTTGTGAAGAAGTATGATTAAATTGCAACCCCATTAACTACATTAATAAAAAAAAAATGTGGGTCTTTATTTGGAATGATGCCATCTCAAAGAATATTTCATATTTAAAGGAAACCATGTGTATTACAACTATTTTACCAAAACTTAATTTTAGTAAGACCTTTGTCTTGCAATTTGATTCCTTAAGCAAAGGTATTAGCACAATGTTGATGCAAAATTTGATTCCTTAAGTAAATTATTGTATTAAAGAAATTTAAGAAATTTCACATATGAAAAACTTATGATGTCCATGTTTCATATTGTTAATACTTGGCATTTGTATCTCATTAAGCAGTTCTTACATATCAACATGGAAAATCATAACTTGAAGTATATTTTGGAACGAGGTTTGTTTCCCAAAAAACAACACATATAGGTACTAAGATTCTAAGATATGATGATGAGATCATGTACAAGAAGGGAAAGGAGAATGTGGTGGTTGATGCATTGTCTTAAAAATATGAGGAGGAAATATCTCTCTTTACTTTGTCCTTACTCATACCAAATTAGGTCATAAAATCCCAACAATAATTGTTAGTAAATGACATAATGGTTCAATTCATATAAAGAATTTGACCCTAGTTCTCCTAAGATATATACTTAGAAGTAGGATGTATTCAATATAAAGGTTGTTTTTTCATACTACATATTTTTTTTTCACACATTGATTGTTAGAAGAGTTACATTCATCTACTACGATAGCTTTCTTTATCTTTTAGAAAACCTATGATCGAGCTTAGTACTCTCTCTTTTGGATAAGCATGAAAAGGGACATTCTTATTTTTATTATTGAATTTGACAACTATCAATGGAATAAGGGTGAATTGGTTACACTCCCAATGCCTTGCAACGATATTTAAGCCTTTCTCATACATGGAATAAAAATTTAATGGATTTTATTTTGGGCCTTTTGAAAACCAACCAAAAATTGATTGTTGTGATGGTGATTGAAAACCTTCCAAAGATGTTGAATTTGTGCCTTACAACATCCTTTTGTGCTCCTCGTCATGGCAGAAGTCTTCATGGAGTAAATTTTTACGTTACATGGCATTCCCTTATCCATTGTGTCAGATCATAACCCCACCTATACTAGCAAATTATGGTAATAATTTTTAATCTAAGAAGCACCAACTTGAACATGAAGACAACTTATTATCCCAATTTCAATGGTCAAACTGAGGTTGTTAATAAATTATTGGAAACCTACTTATGTTGTGTTACAATGGATTAAGAGAAACAATGGGTTCAATGGCTACCACTTATTAAATGGTGGTGCAACGACACTTTTCGTAATGTCATAAAAATGTCAATTTTGGAAGTTATCTATGGCTTAAATCTACCTTTTGTGACTTCTTATCTACTAGGAGCATCCAAGGTTTATGAAGTAGATCACACACTTAGCACCAAAACAAATACTCTCTATGCACTTAAATTTTTCTATTTTTGGCTCAAAATTTATTACAACAACATGCTAACCAACATTGTTATGAATGTTCTTTTGAAGAAGGGGATCATGTGATCCTTCATATTGAACCCTCTAAGTATTCCTCTCTCAAGGGAAAGAACTCCTAGATTCTAACACAAAATTACTATGGATATCAGTAGATATTCTCAAACATTTGAGTAGATGCATAATAATTGACTCTTCCAACCACTCCCAGATTCACCCAATATTCATATGTCCTATTTGAAGAAGGTCGTGGCACCAAATTGTCAAGTTTAACCCCACCCTATAGAAATTGGTGAAAAAGGTTTCATCCAATTATAAGTGGAGACAGTGTTGGTCACAAGAGAATGTTGGTTGCATCATCCCATAATTCAATAAAAAGATACATAGCCAAAAAATACTATGTAGGAACTAGCAATGACTTCAAAATAGTTTCCAAACCTCCAACCTCAAGGACTATGTCACACATGAAGGGAGAGGGCATGTTACATCCTTATCTTAGTATCTTCAATTTGGGTTGCCTAGGGTCATTTTCTTTTAATAACACTTATTATGTAGTTAGTTATTTATTACTCAATGTAATAATCATATTAACTAAATAATGACTACTTAGTATTGATATTCATAGATATTCATAAATAATGGAACCATAAATAATTAGGGTTTTATTAGAAAAAATTATTTATAAAAAATAAAATGCTAAAAAAAATAAAAATCAACTATTAGAACTTTCCTCAAAAAATTAAAAATATAACCTGAAAATGATATGCCTAACATTTTTTTGACTTTTTTTAAAATTATAATTATATATTATAAACTCTAAACCATTGAGTCGCATATTATTGTTTTTCTCAATCTCTTTTTTAATCATTAAGTTACCTATTATTGTTTTTCTCGTTCTCTTTTTTAGATTTATATTTTCAAAATAATTATCCAATAGTTTTTTAATACCAACTATAATTACGACCTTAAACGATAATGATTTCTCATTCGTTGATTTTTTTATTAAACGCGTTCAAGAACCCTCCCATACCTTTATATATTTTAAAAGAAACTTGGGTATTAATTTTGTTTGAATATGAATTATTGGCCTCAAGATTCTATCCTTCCCTATATAAAATCTGTGATCAGACGTGTGCACACATCTATTGAATGAAATGCCTAGTTGCTTAGCATCTTTGAGGGAAATAGCCTCGCTTGCATATTATGTTCATCCAAAAATTGGCACGCTTGCACCTGAAAAGAAAACAAATATAAAATCTGGCCCGCCTGCAGGAGGAGGATATCCAGGTCGTGATGGCCCACGGAATTTGCCATAGCAGCAAACGGACCTCCTATATAGAAGGGGAGAATGTATGTCATTTGGAGGCCCCAGGCGAGTCGCCAGCACCAAGCACCCTGAGATCAGCAGCAGAATAAATTGGTACCTCCCTGAGGTCAAGAAGTTCATCCCGGAAAAGGGATTTTGTTTTTGGCCTCCCTCTGAAGTGTCTGGATGCAGATTTCGATTTTTTCCTCACCGTAATATTGCACCCCGAAGCGGGCGAGATGACAATATCATGGTCCCTAGGGATGTTATCAAAAATTGTGAGGGCAGCCAAATCAAGGTTTGGGTTATTTAATAGGGATTCAATATCACATCCAACAGAATTTATTGGGGAGTCTGAAAGGTCCACATTCTCGTTATGTGGAGAGGGAGGAGAGGGGGGAAGCATGGACGGGGGAGGAGGCATGGAGGGGGAGGGATATAATGGATCAGGTGTGGGGCAGGTTTGATGGTTTTCAACAAGAGCAGTAGTGACATTAAGTGAGTCCGATAAGACCACATTCTCGATATAATGTGGGGAGAGGGAAGGGGATGCGTTTTCAAGGGGCGGCATGGATGGAGAGGTGTATAATGGTGCAGAGCTGGGGCGAGTTTGATGGTGGACAGCAGAAACAATAGGGACATAAGGCATTTTATCCTCCATAATGATAGTGGATCCAAGGTTTGCTTTGGCTTCTAAATGAATGGGCGAACCGGTATTCACCGTGGAAGTAAAAACATTTATGTCTTTAGCATCAAATGGCGCCGAACGTAGTTCGGATTCATCAGGCGGGGTAAAATCCTTGTGTGGTGGAGATAATTCCTCACAATGTTCACTACCTTTAGCAGATGAACGAAAAATAGAAGCCAGAAAGGGAGGAATACCTGTTAGGGAGAAATTTCGTTGTACATTTGGAGTCATCTCCCTTTGAGCAGCAACAGACCTTTGATTGCCCTGACGGGGCCCCCAATGCCGCCGGGGGCAGTTGCCCTTTAGATGGCCAGTGTTGTGACAAATCAAGCAGCAGAAAGGAATGCCCCAATAATCCACCCTTTGCATGTGTCTTCTCGGACCCCAAACAAGATCAACATCCTCGGGCAAGCACCCAGAGAAGACCAATTCGACTAATAACCAGGCAATGCATTTGTCGCTGGCATCAAGCATGCTAGAGTCGATGTATTTCGTACATCCTATGGAATTTCCAATGGCCCTTATTGCGTTATCCGTCCAGAACTCCAGCGGAAGGCCCGGGAGCTTTACCCACACCGTCCTATTATTAGGGGCCTCCATAATTGGATTAAAACCAAGGTACCATGGCAGAATTTGCAAGAAACTCTTTCCACGTACCCATGGCTTGTCAACAATCAAGGCCACATCCTTCGGATGGGGTATATGAGCCAGTTTTTCCATAGGTTTACTCTGGTTCCTAGAATTAAGTAGTGGCATTTTTATGGTGCCAAACTTTTTGATATAATTTGTGGACACATCATAATCTTTTTGCCTTCGTCAGTTTCTTTCTGCCGGTATATATGGGGCATCATATATTGTAACTGATTGCATTATCTATGCTCTATAATTTGCACTATTTGTATAGTGCTTCTATGCACTGTATCATCATGTAATATGTACTGTTTTGCATATCTTAATATATAAAACAGCGTTTTTTTCTTTCTGAAAGAAAAAAAAGAAAGAAAGCATCTTTGACATTTGAATAAACATATACTCTTTCAAAACGAGCATTTATAAATGAATAAATACACCTAATTACGACCATGAGTGGAATTCAAAATTCAAACTAGATAAAGCAAACCTTGCAAGTCGCATTTAAAGCGAGAGACGTTCATTGACGCAAATTATTTGTCAAGAATGGTGAAGGTGTAATGTCAGTTTTTTAAACATTTTCGAACATTTCATTTTAATTCGAGTGTAGATAACAATGGAGACAATGATTATGGAATGGACAGATCAAGAGGTTAGAGTTGTAGACATAATATTGAAATGTAAGAAAGAAAGTTACTTGGCTTTTCGAATATAGAATTTGAAGGTTTTTCAGCGTTGAAAATGGGTAAGTTTCAGTTAGGGTAAAGGTATATTTGAAAAGGTGTATTTTTTTTATTTTTTATTTTTATTTTCTACAGGGTTGGGGTTGGGGTTGGCTTTTCCAATATAGAATTTGAAGGTCTTTGAGCGTTGGGTAAGTTTCAGTTAGGGTAAAGGTGTATTTTTTTTTTATTTTTTATTTTTTTTTTCTTGAAGTTGAGGTTGAGGTTGAGATTTTGAATTAAAAAAATTAAAATCATGTATATTGTTTCATTAAATAAATATATATTGTTTTAATATTTTTTTAAGAAAATTTTAAATAATATTATATATCTTATTTTTTAAATATATTTTTGAATGTATAAATAAATTTATTGTTTTTAATAATTCATAAAGTATTTGAATTAAACATATTACTAAACTTAAATTTATAATTTAACAAATTTTTATTAAATTTTCATATAAAATGAACTAAAAATAAATTAAAACAAAACCAAAATATAAGAATAGTAGACTACACCTCTAAAAAAAAACTTCATAATTATTAATGGCTAAAACAAATGTATGATTTAAATAAATGATAAAAACATTCATAATTATTAGTAATTAAAACAACTATATCTATATAATTCAAATGACTAATAAAAACATTATAATTATTATCAAAATAATTATGTGTCATTTAATATATTAATCATTTAATTTATATGTTTCTCACAATTTGTAACAAAAAAACAAAATAAGAATAAGATAAAAGTAAAAATTCCAAACCCCAAATAAGTTTGAGAAGAAACTACAAACTCATTCTTATATATGATCCTAAAATATTTTCAAATTATTAAAATATTTAAAAATTATTATTTTTTAAATAAAATTTCTATAATCACTCTTCCTTAACCAGGAATAAACCAAGCCTATTTGCCTAAATATCCATCTAGGCATCATTTAGTACCGTCCTATTTGCAGAATTAAATACTGTTCCGTACTATCTACAGAATCATTATGTATTCATTAAAATGCATGGATCCTGTGGCGGTGTGTGTGCTGGTGTGATGGATTGAGATACCTTATCAAGAGTTTGTAAACGTTAATGGTATTCTCGAATTATTTATTTCATGAACTTATCTGCTCACAAAAAAAATAAAAAGCGTCTAATTTGAATTTTCAATTTGCAAGATCTCCATTTTTAGTCAAATCGCTGGTTTGATCTTGTTAAAACTTAAAACCAGCTCAACGCCCAATACCGACGACTTTTTTCTGTCCGAATTTGTGAAGCAAATATTTGACTAAGTTGCCAAATACGGCAACACTTACTACGGCCGTACTATTTCCAGAATCTTATATCTATTAAAACTCATGGATCGCGTTGCCAATTATTATGATTTATCTATTCATTAGAATGCAATAGAGAGAGAGTTGGTATATATATATATATATATATGCATTTACAGAATTTGTAAGCGTCAGTGGTATTCTCAAACTCTTTATTTCATGAACTTATTAGGTCGCAAAAAGATTAGGAAACATCTTATTTGAATTTTCAATTTACAAGGTCTCCATATTTTTACACTGAAGGTGTTCTTTTATAGGGTTGACTGGGAAACACTGTTCATCTCAGCCAATCCCTGTGCTCTATCTCTGCTCCAGATTCGCCCTTCTATCCTGTTAAAATTTAATTACACCGAAGATGTTCTTTTATAGGATTCACTGGGAAACACTGTTCATCTCAGTCAATCCCTGTGCTCCACCTCTGCTCCAGATTCGCCCTTCTATCCTGTTAAAATTTAACACTTGGCAACCTCTTTAAAAACCACGTACAAGACCATATCATCCGCCCATACCTGTGCTTTACGGTACTGTGCTGCCTTTTGCTCCTTTTAATGAGCAATTGCTAGTATTATTAAGGCGCTGGTCTGTACCAGTGCAGTATGAAAGGGTATCTTGGTATCTGAGTTCACAGTTGCGCAATAAATTTCTGGATCTTCCTGGATTTCAGCCACCTCAGTGCCATTCACTTCAGGAGTGAACTGATAATAATAAATATCACAAAGTCGCAGCAATATTTCTTATTTGTCTTCTCAATTTTGAAAATAAGCTTGCTGAGCAGTCTGGACTGTGAATTAAATGCCAAGCACTCACCAAAGCCATAGTTATGCTGCCTCTTTTGACTTTCACTCATTGATTGTCATTGAGCGTTTCAAAGATATTTTAGTTTGTCATCATAAATTTAATGTAGATTGTGGTAGAGGAAGAAGATATTTTTGTGTATAGTTGGAGTGGATAATTAGATGTCTTGCAATATATTTCCTTTTAAATAATTAGTTTGACTTTTAGTCTTCTCGTATCATTGAACTTAATTTTAGTTATTAATCAGAAATTTAATGTATATAGTTGTAGTTCATCATATTTTTAGGATAATACATTTATGTTATTTTTGTATAAAGATAATACGTAAACGGTATAATTAAACAAAGAAATAATATAATGTGAAACAATTCTGGTATAAAGATTATATATAGACAGTATATTTAAACAAAGAAAGATAATAAGTAAACAGTTTATTTAAACCAAAAAGTAATATAATGTGAAAACTGTGACAGCAAAAGAATTTAATTATTAATATACATTTAAAATAACTTAATTATTAATATAAACAAAGAAATAAGATAATCTGAAATAACAGTGATTCTAAAAGAATTTAATTATTAATATAAATATAAATCTGTATTTTGTGTGGTATATATAAATGTTCAATTTTTTTGGTTTAATATTTTGTTTTTTTTAAACAGGTTTTTGGTGTTTGCAATTTGTGTTGTTTTAGATGATTAACAATAACATGTGGCAACAACAAATGAATTAGTTAGATTGTAAAAATTTTAATATTTCTTGCATCAAGATGAATATTATTTTCTACTCTCAATTGTTGTGGAAACATATTGAAAAAAGTTTATTGTGTTGACCAAACTTCTTACAATGCACTTATTCAATGTAACCACCGTCTTAGCTGAGACGAATGGTTAGACTTTTATTAATTAAAGATTAATTATGATTGTTGTTTTATTCCAATTAGAATATTTGAACAAAAATTAAATTTTGATATTGAATAAAAGATTGTCTGGTGAAATTAATCTCATGAGTAAAAGCTGATGGTAAAAGTAAATCAAGATCTAGAGTTACTTGAACAGAAAAACAGTTCCACAGTTACCTAGAAAGAAACTCTAGAATAAGTAAGGAATTCCAAGGAGAGTTTGGGGTTCTGTCTGTGGGAGAGGAAAAAGAAACTCTATTATTCTGGAAAGGATTTTTTTTTTTTTCTTTCAGAACAGACTATCCTCTGGGTTGGAGAATTGGACCGGACTGTCCCGAGTTCTCCCCAGAATTTCTGTTTACTGGAGTCGGAGAGTTGGACCGGACTGTCCCAAAATTTCTCCTCCTAAATTCTGTGTTCAACAAGACCCAGGCTTGAAGCTCAGGGGAGAGCTGTGGGACATAATTTCCCCAGCTCGTGGAAGGGAGGCAACAAGTACCATCAGTCGGATTTGGACTCAGATGAGTATAAACAACAGCATTTTTTTTACTTCTTTTGTTTTTTTGAAGGAATGGTAGAAGAACGACTGCTTCTGTTACTTCTGTTATATTAAAACTGTTTAGTAGGTAGATCCTTCCTTCTGTGGAAAGGTAAAAATTTGCGATAGTATGACAATTTTTCCTTTTATTTTTTTTTATACTTTGCTACTGCAGAAACAAATAGGAATGTTGTCTTTTGTTTGAATTACGAACTGAATACAAAATTTCTTAGAAGAAGAAATAAATCACTTGCAGGAAAGAAGTAGACCAAAGTATAGAGTAACACGAAAAGCAGTAGTATCTAGTGAAGCTTCATTTCTTACTGGTCTGGAAAAAAATAGAATAGATTTCCTTTGAAAAGACAAGGTTCCATTATACTATGTAAGAGAGCCGTTAACCCATAATGCTGGAAAGCCCATATTTCCCAGCTTCTGGGTAAATCGCCTCTTATCTATGATAATACACGGACGAAAATGGTGGTCCGGTCACCCCATAGCCTAGTGTTAATAAAGAAAACAGGAATGGCACCCAATAGGGTCAGTATACAATCAGATGCAAAATACATGAGCGCCTGAGAGAATACAGTAACAAATTCATTATTACAACAACAAGAAGACTATCGAATAAAACCCTCACGGAGTAGGAATTTACATAAGAAGTTCATACATGAGACATTGAGGTGAAACCCGAGAGGTCTGCCTTCAATAAAGTCAGTGAAATATATATATGCAAACTCATCGATATATCAAACGCAACAGGGGTTCATAAATACACCATAGCCAATTTCATTTATCTACAGGAAACGTAAACTAAAACTTGCTGCCTCAAACCACAAGAAATATACACATTGCAATTCCATCCGTATAAAAAATCTATATAAAATTTATATAATTAAAATACAGTGATGTCTATTCAAAAAGAAACCCCTTTGTTGAGGGTTAGAATGACAAAGTGAGATAAGAACAGAGAATGGGTGTGCAAACCCCGGTCAGTCACAGCCGTAGGAATTTATCTATAGAAATGTTAAATAAAAGACCCAAAACCCTGCGATTGAAGTCCATTCCAAGAAAACCCTAAGCCGTAACCTTGGTGTAGGCTTTTGCTCTAATGACATTAAACAGTAACTACTGTGACAACAGAATCCCAATTAACTAAGGAAACCTCCTTGAAGTAAAATTTGAGGATTCGGATCCATCAACATAAGGTGTACCTATAAGTGGATGCTGAGTTTAGAAATTCCATTGCAGGCAGAAACAGTGGTACTAGCTCAAGCAACCCGAATTTAGTAAGGGAAGTAATTGTAGCATACCTGCCAGCCAAACGGAGCAACTATTAAAAAAGAAGAAAAACAAAACAAGAATCCTGCCCTCAGTATTATAAATAAAAAAATAAAAATAAAAAAATCGAGCTATAGTAATTCGAGCAAGAGGTACCTGAAGAAATTGGCAGAATCCAGAGTATGGTGTAATCCAACCTACAGTCATACCGCAGATTTCATGAGAAAAGCATAGCAACCAGAAGAGCGTCGCTTTCCGAGGGAAGCCATCGACTGATAAATTGTAAACTCTGGAATGAATGAAAATATACCCAAAACTGTTAAATAAACCAACTGAGAATCACAATCCGCATAAGGACTGTAAGATTTGGGGGCATAAGAAGAAGTTAGAATACCTGTAACTGAGAAATAGGTAACCATTTCGCCATCGGCACTGGACCAGTTGGTGAGCTCTAGTGCGAGCCTAAGGTAGGCCGAGGTCGCTCCAAACCTTCCGACGAGGAAGCAACAAATGAAACAGGAATGCAGTTATGACCCCGAGGTCATTATCCCGCCCTGGTGAATTCGCACCGTAGGATCGTGAAACTGATCAACGGCGCAGAGAATGCCAGGTGTAATACGATGGGACAGGGTGAGTGCCAACAAAATCATTCACCAAAAATATCATTGTGTAATAAACATTTCATACAATTCCCAAAATTGCAAATATGCGGAAGTGCCAAAACTCATTAAAACAATGTGATGCCGTGGCAGTCAGCATTTCAGTTTCGGTACACCGTTTTGAAATCCAATGTAAATGAAGTAAATGTGATCAGCTGGTTCGTGGAGTTAGCTATGAATTTCCCACAAAAACAATTAACTTAACAAATTGCAGTACACAGTGCCATAAATAAACTAGCCATGAGCATTAACAGGACCATAAATAATAGGTGACAGATGTCACATCTCAGCTAACATTTCAATGAGTACGCTATGGAATTGTTATGGTTTAAAAGATGGTAAACATCGACAGTAATTTTTTTTTATATGGTAGTTTTTTTTTTATCTTATATAACTTATGAATGTTACATTCAAGATGAAAGAACATATTAAAAAATAAAAAGGAAGAAGAATGTCAAAGATATTAACTTTGTATAAACAATTCTAAGGATAGAAATAGTCATAAAGTCCAAGCAAGAATGAAAGGCTTTGCAAAATGCTCCAAGCAAGCATGAGAAGCTTTGCAAAATGCATAAGAAAAATGCATACCAAGGGGCCAACCAAGTAATATTATCAAGTTACAATTGTTAGGAAGAGATAGAAAATATTTGCAAATGAAGTAGTTTAGCGGATGAATGATTCCTTTACTCATACTATGAACTTGATTAATAAAATTAGAATTAATGGAAACAATCTTGAGCATTAAAGAATAGTTTGAAAAAACTTGAAATGTCCATACATAGATTTGATCTAATTGTTGCAACCATAGTTACCAAGTTTGAATTTGAATTCTATATGATATTATAAAAATTAAAAAGAATATTTTTTTATTTAGAAAAGAAATAGACAATATAGATCTTGAAATATTGAATATATATCAATTTTTATTTCTTTTAACAATTATTTATTTTACTATTTTCTTCCTTATTCATTTAAAATATAACAATCTTAAAGATAAAATTAATTAAAAAAAAAAAGATAAAATACACTGCTTCTTTTTAAAATTTAGTAAATCATTCATTTAGCATGTCATGCCGAAGGAATAACTAACTTTGATATACTGCCAAATAACAATCATGTGGAATAACTAAAAACCATGGGGTTTAAAAAAAAATCAAATCTAATTTCCCTAAATAATGCCATTTGAATCAAAACATCTAACTTTCTTATTCTTCAACTTGATTTAGGTGAATTTGTTAACTATGATTACAACTCAAAGGAGTTAAATGATTTAATTAATATGTCTCTTGATGTCAAATAGAACAATCAAATGAAAATACTAATCATATGAGTTCAATAAAAAATTTTAATTACAATACATATTAAAAGAGTTTCTATTTTTTCACAAAAAAATATGAAATAAAAAAATAGAATTTACTACACTATATACACCATAGAAAAATGTTCTTGAAAGGAAAGATACAATTATTTAGGAAATATCTAAGAGCATGTTAAAGGCTAAAGGATTATCATAGCTAAGAGCATGTTAAAGGCTAAAGGATTGCCAAATAAAACCAAGTAAAGTAGTAACAATTGTAATTTATTTTTTGAATAGACATCTCATAAAAAAATATTTAAAAATTAATTTTACAAGAAACATAAATTCAAAAAAAATATTGTTGAACACCTAAAAATATTTGATTATGTGACATTTGTTGGAATATGTAATTCCTACTTGTCTTCAGTTGTGGTTCTCTCTATGTATAGAGTCTGTTCCTATTTGGTAGGTTAGTTCCTAGTTTGGTGTGAGGTGAGATATTCTCTCAACCAAATTATTGTGCGTCTAAGATAGCTTCTCTATCTTGAGACTGTACCTCATGTATATATGTAACTTGATTTGATTAATGAAACATATAGCTTGTATGCTCAGTTTCTAAGTTGGTATCGGAGCCTGTTTGGGCCTGGGCCTAGCCTTGGCCCCTCCTGGGCCAAGGGAAATAAAAGAGCATTGTTTCTGTTGTTTCACTCCATCCTTCCTCGTGAGCCGTTGTCACTGCCTGAACACACCGAGGATGGAGCTGGGCCGAGAGCCTGCGTGTTGATCGACGCTCATCCTAGAGCAAGAAACACGTTGTTCGGCCCTTTCCTTGTACAGATTCTTGTTAGTGTGGGCTCTTTGCGCTCAGTTGTCCCATAATGATGCACTGATCCACGTGGAGGTTGATAGATGTGTCTGTGGTATTCACTGCAGAGTTTCTGTTGAAAGCAGAGGAAATGTGGTGGATTGAAGTCTGATCTGCAAACTAAGCATGTTTTTTTAGAACGCTTGAGGTTTGAAGGTTGATCGGTGGCGTAGCATGGAGATGTGACTGCATGGGTCACGACAGAGGCGTTGACAGGCATTGTGAAGGAAAAGTTTGGTGGCTGATTACGTCCAAGGATCAGCATTCGGATCTCGATTGTGTTTAAGGAGCTATGCTCAGATCTCCTACAGCTTGTAGATTTGGTGTTGATGCATGAGAATCAAAGTGTATAGAGGGCACCTTATAGCACGGGGATCTGAGTGGAGGTATTGAAGGGTGGAGCGAATGAGTTTTGTGTGACCAGGGTTGGCCAAATGCGTTTCGTAATGTGGGTGGAAAGGATATGTTGTATCTCGACTAGGTTTCTGCTATGTGAGTGGAGCTGTTGAGAGGGCAGATCGATTTTGTCTCTGTCGGTGGGCAGGCTATGACATTGAATGAAATCGTGGTTTTTTCTGAAGCGGTTTTTTTTAAGTGCCTTAGTTTGCCTACTACGCCGGTTGAAGAAACCTCAATTGCGGATCTGCTGTGAAGTCTACGTTCGTTGGTGCCAGGCAGCGAGGTTTAAGGATCTGTCAATGGAAGTGTTGTTGTGTGTTATGCAAGAGTTGATCTGCTGCTACAGGAGAGTGTAGTTGCTTGAGCTAACGATGTTGCTCCCTCACTTTTTGTCGTAACGTTGTGGGAGAAGCATTTTCTGGTTGAATTCCTGAGTTGATGTTGGCTTTCTGGTTGGGCACTCAAGCGGACGAAGCGTTTTCATAGGCATGGCACTCGGATGCAGCAGCGGTGCACTCGGATGGGCTTGTGAATACTCGATCCAAGGTCTATCTTTCACCTAAATTGTGGTATGTCAAGGTGAATGTGATTAAAGCTCGGGATTTGATTCCCAGTGACAGGACGAAGTTTCTTGATTTTCATGTCAAGGTTCAGTTGGGAAATCAGATGCTGAAGAAAAAGCTAGTTGTGCCCAGTCGAAACATGAGTCCTTTCTGGAACGAGGAGTTGTTTTTTTGTAGCAGCAGAGCCATTTGAGGATCTTTTTATTCTCACGGTCGAGGATCGCTTGGGGCCGAATAAGGAAGAAATTATGGGGAGAGTAATTATTCCTCTGAATATCATAGAAAAACGACTAGATCATAAGACTGTGAATCCTCGTTGGTTTAGCCTTGAGAAGCCTGCTGTTGTTGCGGCCGAGGGGGAGTCGAAGAAGAAAGAAGTGAAGTTTTCTAGTAGAATTTATCTGAGATCGTCTTTAGATGGGAGGATGGCATCAGACACTTACAGGGCAGCGTTCGAGAATCTTATGAGGGCTCAGTTAGCTTCAGATGTTTTAACATATGAATTTTATTTGAGGATTGAAAGGATGGAAACTGCCAATTTCCAAGAATATCTCTGCAATCGATGTGATCAATATTGTTTGTTTATATAAAACAGCAGCCTTTAGAGTGACCTTTGGAGTGCCTTTGGAGCGGTACGTGGTGCCAGAATTGGTGTGGCCAAGTCCGGTGGCCCCTGGTGGTATGATGAGGCGATTTGGTGAACACGACTTCACTGGAATCAGTGTTGTTAAATTTGTTTTTTTCCTTTAAATTTTCTTTTTAAAAGGGGTTACAATATATTTTGCATCTCACAGCACTTGAGATAAGTGTTGTTCGTGTCTGCTTAGAAGAGGCGTCGAGCAATTTTTTCTGATGAAGTTGGATCATACACCAGATTTGATGCTACTTGCACTATGTTGAGCTGGAGGAGAGAAAGTGTTTCGTACAATCTGGTACAAGATCTCCATTGCTTCTATGTTGAAGTGCTAAGCATAGTGTTGCATGAAGGGTCGTAGTAATTTTCATTATTATTTTCCATTGTCTAATATTTCTTTAAGAGTGTTCATGTGAGTAATGTAAATCTGGTTGAAAGAATTAACTTATTTATTGTGACATTTAGTTTGGGCAATTATTGTCACGAGTGTGAGTCTTTGTTGGAATTGCCCATTCCAACAATAAACAAATTTATTTGCGGGAATGATTTACTACCAGATATGATGAAGACATGACAATGAAAATGGCATCAAAGGATAGTGCTTGGAAGTACGTCAAAGATTGGAGGATGATCGAGTTTTTGTATGCCCAGTGTGAGCCCAGTGAGATGGAAACATACCTGAATGTTCAGTTGCGAGGAGATTAGTTTGATAATGGTTATTCATTGTTACAGTTGGTCAACGAGCATGAGGAGGCATGCTTGGAAGCAGTTACCCTACCTTGATACTATGAACAAGGGAAGTGGCATTACACTGCGATTCCAGGGGAATTGGATACTGAAACGAGAAATTTTTTGTGTATAAAATCGTTGAATTTTATGCATGTTGACAGTGAATTTATGGACGACGCAGGATTGGACCATGGAGTCGTGGCTGTGATAAGCCTTTGTGGCTACGGTGAGCCTTCATGGATGTGTTGATCCTTTTTGGTTGCGGTGAGCCTTCGTGGCTGTGATAAGCCTTTGTGCCTGCGGTGAGCCTTCGTGGCTATGTTGAGCGTTTGTGGCTGCGGTGAGCCTTCATGGCTGTGTTGAGCCTTTGTGGCTGTGGTGAGCCTTCGTGGCTGTGTTGAGCCTTCGTGGCTGTGATAAGCCTTCGTGGATGTGGTGAGCCTTCGCGACTGTGTTGAGCCTTCATGGCTATGATAAGCCTTGGTGGCTGAGTTGAGCCTTGGTGGCTACATTATATCTCCCCAAGGTTGAGCGCCTGAGCGGTGGAGGTGAATTACTGCTTGTCGAAATTTGAACTAGCGAGCAGGTGAAAGGGTGTTGCTCGTGCATGTTCATGAAGCAACATGGAGCGATCAGTTGTCAGTGATCTGATAGGGATCAGATCGAAGACAACATGCAATGTATGATCTTGGATCTGCTCACAACAACAGTGCGGAAAGTGTTCTGGTGAACTGAAATTCAGGGCAGTCTGTCCGCAGTAGTGAATGGCGTGGCCATGTGTTGAACGTTTTCATGCCAGTTTTTTCTTCATGGATATTATATTACTGTCATGGTTATCGCTTGTGCTTATATTGTCATTTGGTATTGTTTTTGTTTGGTATGGGTAAATATGGAGAAGTCTTGGAAATTTGTATAAATATTGAGATTTGCAACCTCAATATGATGTCATTCTGTTAGAATTTGCAACTCTAATTGATGAAAGGTAAAACATGGAGACCAAGACCAGCTTACCAAAGTAAAATGAAGATGCCAAAGACTCAAAAGTACAAAGCCAAAGTAATGGTGTGTTCCATCATATGAAAGTGCGGTGTTTGTGGAGGTGAATGGTATGGTGAGCGGCAAAGGAAGATGGACAATCAAGTTTGTGAGAGTTTGTTTTATTTGAGATTCTTGGAATAGACTCATGACCATGAGTATGAGTCACAGTTTATAATTAGAAGCAAATCTACATGTCATTTATTTTTTGTATGTGTTGTAAGACCCAGAGAGGCATGCATACCCCTTTGTTATATGTTCCCTCTGTCAGAGATTTTTAACACCCTGGAAGAGTGTGTCATGTGGGATGGATACACTTGGGTGGGACGTATTGGTTTTAGACTCCATAAGGTGAAGTTTTATATCAAGGGGGAGTTAATCGAGAGGTTGGATGAACCATGTATGTGAAGGACTTCATAGTAGGCTGGTGGTTGCAGTGGTTGGAACCCATGCATTTCGGTAGATGGTTTTTCCTTTATATGGACATCGACAACAGAACCAGTTGTAGATTTTGCATATAGATATTGAGACAAGTAGTTATTAAGGGGGAGTGTTGGAATATGTAATTCCTACTTGTCTTCAGTTGTGATTCTCTCTATGTATATAGTCTATTCCTATTTGATAGGTTAGTTCCTAGTTTGGTGTGAGGTTGAGATATTCTCTCAACCAAATTATTGTGCATCTAAGATAGCTTCTCTATCTTGAGACTATATCTCATATATATAAGTAACTTGATTTGATTAATGAAACATATAGCTTGTATGCTCAGTTTCTAAGTACATTTACATATATAACCAAAAAATATATATAAATATTATAAGAATTAAAAATATATATATTTTTAATAAAAACAATAAAAATTTCAAAACATACCATACAAATTATGCAATCATGATTAAAACAAAATTATAATTATATAAATATATATGAAAACATTATTGTAAATCAAATCACACAAAAGGTATTAGCACATTGATATCTCATAGTAATGAGAATCAATGTGGAGCACAAGTGCCACCCAATCAACTTTGAGTCATTGTTCAGATAGTCATAAATCACTATTTCACAAGGGATATAATTGTATACATTGACAGGATGACATTACAGCATGTGGTGCTTTTCTGGGAATTATGATGCAGCATATGGTTAAAACAAATTATGTGATTGCACGCATGGCAACCTTTGCTGCTACAATGGCCCAAGTAAAACTCTTACATCTATCCTCACTAATTAAATAAATATTGCTCTACTTCCGTACATAGGCTTTTGCGTATATAATCATTTCGATGTAGGCCTGTTGCCGTTGGATTCCTTTGTCGCTATATTTGCTCTTAATAATAGATGGATGTCCATATCCCTCGTTGTTAAATATAGAAATCTACCACGTACTTTCAAAGGATTTGGTTCGTAATGGTAAATATTAATAAATATTTAAATAACAATTATTTGTAATTATTTGTAAACTTTTAAATTTATTGTTGTTAATGTTGTAATGTAATGTGTTGCCTTGTAATTTATTTAGTTAAAATTAAAAAAAAATATTTTTAAATTAATATTTTTAATTGGTCAAAATAAAATAAAAATACCAATAACCTTCTTTTAAACATTTTTACTTAGTCCAAATAAAACCAGAGTTCTAGAGTGGTAAGACACAACTTAAACCTTTTTTGTATAGACGAATTTCCTGCATATAATTTTGTGCATAAAACAATTGTAAAACACCTAGTACTCTTTGTGTTTAATAGCAAGATTCTTGTTCATTGGTTTATTCTTGTTCATTGTTTTATTTTTCCGTGTTCATGATGTTAATTTTATATATACATATATAAAATTCAAAAAAAATATTATTTTAAAATATTTATTATTTTAATTTTCTAATTGAATAATAATTTATGTTTTAATTTACAAAATAAAAATAATTAAGATCATTCATCTAAGTGAGTTTTTGTAGGTTAACATCATGCTATAATATCAATGTAAAGATTACCTTGGTGTCGCATGAGCCTTTGACGCCAATATAACTTCCTCATCATGCCATAATATCAATGTAAATATTACCTTGGTGTCGCATGAGCCTTTGACGCCATCATCATGCCATAATATCAATGTAAAATATTACCTTGGTGTCGCATTGAGCCTTTGACGCCAATATAACTTCCTCATGAATGGTCACCTGCAAAAAACCATTAGTACTGCACTAGCCTCATATGAAGTCTAACTAAGCAGCTCAGATATTGTATTGATATGCAACCTATTGCACCCCTGCATTCATTGTCTTACAGGGATAATACCGATTTCGATACGCAACCACATCTAGCGCCATCCAATTTAGAGAAATTACTGGGCAGTTCCTACCAACACATGCGGTCATTGATACCATGTAGTATTAAATTGCAAAAATAGAGATGGACTAAACTATTGATTCAGATATTAATTGTAAGTGGCCAATTTATACTTCATGTATTTCATTGAAATTTAATCGGCAACATCAATGGATGTGGTAACAAACCAATCATGTGTCGTGCTTTAATCCTTATTTCACTACCACGCCCGCATTAATTCTCATGCGATTGACGCCATGGAGATGAAGTATGTTAATGTAACCCCTTGTATAGTAAGTTTATTTGGATTTAATTATGAATTATTAACTATTGAGTGAATTAGTAGTTCGTAGTTAAATTTATGAAATTGGTTAATTAAAAGAATGAATTTATGTTTTGAACAGAAAAAGGTATGCGAATATATGACTAAATAGTATTTGATTTTTAAATAAAACTGGTATGAAATCGAAATGGAAAGCAAGAGAGTAAAGCTCAAGAGGAGAGGACCGGTAGTAGTTACCAACCACCATATAGTCAATTAGTTGTGCTTCTTGATTTTTCGTCTCATAAATAAAAGGGATCTCACATGGAAGAAGAGGGTTTCCACCTTTAGAGGAAGCAGAAGAAGGAAAGGGCACCAGTGGAGATAAGCAATTGGAGATTGCGAAGGATTCCAGATCTGGGAATAAAAACCACTAGATCTTTTCAGACTCATGACAGACTAAACCTGGAATAGGTTTTGAGGTCTACGAGAGAGAAATTCTAGATTGACAAGATGTCATATGTTGTCTGGTAGTGAGGGCTCGGGGGGAGTATCAGACGTAATCACCGATCTCATTGGTAGGGTGGAGGACCCTTCTGTTGAGCTTTTCTACTCAAGCTTTACCAAATAGATAATAGCGTTGAAAACCCTAGGTAACATATCTGTTCATGTTTATTTGTTTTATGAAATGCTGGAAATTGCAATGTTGAATAAGTAAATATACATGTTGTAATTAATTTAACTGTAGATGATTATTGGTTGTTAAATATAGGTACCTGTTATGCAGATGAGTGAATACAAGTTGGAAAAGTATAGAACATGTAACTAACAAGGTGAAACCTGGTAGCATTGAACTGGATACGATATAATTTAAACCTATTATTCTTAAAATTCAACAAAGCCTGATAGTAACGAATTTAGTTACAGAAGGAAATGAATTAGATAAGGGTCTATGTAAATATGCAGACAACACTTGTTAACCCCAGGACTGTAAATTCAAAGACTGGTTTACTAGCATACTGTAATAATCTTAAGGAATTAAGGTCAAATTAGCAGAAAATGCAGGAGACTATGGCCATATCAATTCGAGAGAGTTTGGATCAAGACAGTAATCGGTTAGTTCAACTTGGAGGGAACCTTTGATTCAAACAGTTTGAAAAGGGTAGAGACCCACTCCATCATTAAGACAACTCTGTATAAACCTAGGTGGGAAGAAATTAAACTAATAATGTTCATTATCCACGAGAACTGTAAAGAGTAGCATGATAAATTAATTGTTTCTAAGTTTAAAAAAACATAACAAATAGTGTTATCCATGAATACAAATAACTAGAAAAGACAAGAGTATCACTAAAATATTTTTTGTACAAAGAACCCATACAACCAGTTCTCGAGAGGTTATAACTCCAAACTAATACTAAACCATTAACTGAAACATTGTTTCATATATATAAATATATAACCTTGCAAAGCAGAAAACTGTACAGTAAAACAAGCCAAATAATCATGGGTGAGCATTACCATGCTCTGGAAAAACAGAATTCCTTACAATATTAACAATGGCAAAAAAAACATATAAGTTGCATAGGCATAGATTATTTTAACCCAGGAGACAGTCCAACCCATGGAAGCGGGGTTCCATGGTCTAATCATACAAAAACAAGCTAATCCAGTTTGGGGAAATTCTGCAAAAGAAAAATAACTACGCATTTCCTAACGCATCAGTGTTAATGAGTTATGAATCAGACACAGAGCCGTGTAATGGCTCCCTACGAACAAGAAGAGCACTCAGGGTTTGTGCAAACCCTTGAGCCTAAACCGCCATTTGCAAACCAAGAATGCAACAACTCAGAAAAACTCAAACTGAAACCCTATTCACTCTTTTTAAATAAATATTAACACACTTATCTGCAAAATTTATCCAGTGAAAATCACCGAGCCAATAAGTACCTGGAGAAATCAAATTCGAGTTTAAACCCCGCAGGTAGTGAGATGTTTGTATGTGGAAAACGGATAGCGAGAGGTGTACCTCGGCAATCACAACAATGGGTAAGTTAGCAATCCAGGTAAACCAAGACAATAGAGTAAGAAAAACATACAGTATAAGATTGTCACCATGAGATTGATCTTACCTGAGAAACAAAGGGTTCCATGTTGTGTTTATTCTCTTGTGCATAAAAACAAGGAGGGGTATTAACGCCAGAACCCTCATCTTAAAGTATTGTAATCGAAGCAGAACGCAACAAGACCTCGTCTAGCACCAAAAGTTGCAGAGCCAAAGCGCAGCCAAGGCAACGCCAAATGAAAAGCATGCCAAGGATTTGGGGTAGAAGCATACCCTAATGAACCCTCAACTTACCATCATATTGGAGTGAGATCTAAGGCGTAGACCCCTCCACCTGGCCAACCTCGAATCCTTAAATTGATTAATGGCTCACAGATCAAATAATAAACCAATACTAATTTTTATGATTTAATTTGGTTAATATGTCGGATCGAATGCCACCTTCATAAAATAATCCTTGCAGATCATTAACCACAGATTAATGGTACCTTGTTAGCATAAATGCACTGCATCAATAAAAAATACCGTGTGTATAGTCACATGTCAATTTTTCAATTATGTGTTGTATATATATATCATATCAAATGGAGAGTAATGCTTTTGTTAATTAGCATCTATGGTTTACTAACATACACATTATTCAATATAACAAAAAGGAGAATAAAGTGGAATAACTGTATAGTATAAATTTGTAAAATGGGGTAGAGTACCTAGGTAAAAAAAAAAATGTCTAACATTAATGAGTGTTACATGTGGTATCAGAGCTCCAGGTCGCAACACTAAGACTAGAGTGGGCGATGCATGTACATGAACTATTGCGGAAGCAATAGGTGAAAGAGTTGTTACATTGAGAAGGGGATCTGCAGGGAAAATATCGAATAGATCCACCGGGGAAAATTGTTCTACATCGGGACTGAAAGTAAACAAATAAATGTGGGTACAGTTAGGAGTTACCAGCAACATCAAACAAACCAGCTACTAGCAGAGAAGAAACAAAAACACAAAGGTTGTTGGAAACTGTCCAACACATGCAAATTGGAATGGATGTATGCGAATAGACAATGAGTGATTGATGCACGAGAAAGAAAAGATCTTGAAAAGTTTGTCTGACAGGAAAAATCATAGGAATTCTCAGCTAAGCCCTGAGCATGAAATTCAAGGTACAAGGGAGCAGTAGCAATTTACCAGAAATAATTTAGAAGCCAACCACACCCAGCACAGGCTGACGACTGATGATGAGGAGGAATCAGGCACAACACCTAATCTAGGAAGAATCAAGAAGCAGAAACTGGAGTTACAAGGGAGTTTCGAAAATTAAACCTTTGTTCTTTAATGGAGAAGTGGAAGAAGCAGCTGAAGCATGGGTGGTTGAAATGAAAAAGCACTTCCAAGTTTATGAGTATAATAGCAACCTTTGAGCTAGACTAGCCAATTCACAACTACGGGGGAAGGCCACCCTATGGTGGGAGGAAGTTAAAGCTGTCCATGTAATTGAGGAACAAAAAATAACATGGGGAGAATTTCAAAGGCACTTCAAGAGTAAGTACCTAACAAATCATTTTTATGATGGAAAATTTAAGGAGTTTCACGATTTGCGTTTGGGAGAAATGACGATGGAGGAGTATATTAAAAATTTACCTCTTTGCTGAGGTATGTACTGTATCTCCGTGAGGAGAAATCCAAGGTACAGTGATTCCTCAACGTATTTCCTACACATATGAAGGAGCGAATTGAATTCGACAGTCCAGAAACAATGGATAAGACAATACGTAAAGCCCTTATGTGTTATCAACAGTCTAAATAGAGAGATAGTGGAAATAATTGGCTTGTGAAGAAAGGACAAAAAAATTACTCATCATCTCAAAATGCCACATCTACCAATTTCAAGAGTGTATCAAAATTTTCCATGGGTAAGGCAATGGGTGAAGGTAAGGAAAACCCCAAGTGGAAGACTGAAACAAAGCCCAACAGAGCTTCTAACAAACCCGAAAGCATCCAAGTGTAGAAACAGCCTCGCCAATGATGGGGCTGTGGAGAGGCTCATGATTACAAATCTTGTCCCCATCACAAATCATAGCATGTGGTTAATGTTCAGGAAGCATCAGCTATGGGAGACATGGCCAAAAGGATCGACAAGCGGACTTCCATCTCTCAATGGTGGAACTGGAAGGTAAGATACTCAAACGAGCTATATCAATTTTAGTAGATCCTGGTGCCACTTTGAGTTATGTTAGCCCTGAAGTAGTAGATAAATTTTTCTTAAAAACTCATAAATTTAAAAATCCCTCGTTAATACAGGTAACTACTGGGACCAAGAGAAGAGTAAATGATCAGTTACTAGCATGTTTGATTGAAATAAGAGAGGCACAGATAGATGTCGAGCTGAATGTATTACCATTCAAATCATACGATTTAATGTTAGGCATGGACTGGTTAGAAAGGCATTGGTCAGTAGTAGACTGTAAAACAAAAACTATCGGTTAGCTGACAGATAATGGGACCCAATGTGAGTTCCAGGGAGTCAAAAGGTTGGTAAATTTACGCCCCATTACTGCTACGCAGCCGGGTAAGTGTATGAGGAAGGGTTCTAGGATATATGCGGTATAGGTGGGTTACTCCAATACAAAATAAAATATTGCTACAGTGGAGAACATACCAGTTTTCCAAGAATTTTAAGATGTATTTCCGGGGAATATACGAGGACTACCTCCTAAACGTGATATCAATTTTACCACTGAGCTCATTCCTGGGGCAACATTGGTATCTAGGGCTCTGTACCATATGAGCACACTAGAGCTAATGGAGCTCAGAATGCAACGTCAAGAATTGTTGGAAAAGGGTTACATACAACCAAGTGCATCCCCTTGGGGAGCACGAGTGTTATTTGTTAGGAAGAAAGATGAAACCTTGCGCATGTGCACCGATTACTGTTAGCTCAATAAATTGACGGTAAAAAATAAATACCCTGACCGCGAATTGACGATCTATTCGATCAATTGAAAGGAGCAAAGGTTTTTTCTAAAATTGATTTGAGGTCTGGATATCATCAGATTAGGGTCAAAGACGAGTATGTCTGTAAAACAACATTCTGAACTCGCTACAGAAACTATGAATGTATGGTGTTGTCGTTCGAATTAACCAATGTACCCCACTGTTGTGCTATACAACCACCTCCCATTTATTTTTATAAATAGGGACCCTTTAGAAATAAATAGGAAATTCTTTTTATAATTTCCAAAAATAAAAAGTTAGAAAATAAAATTTCATGTTTTTTCCCTTAAAAGCACATCACATATTACATATCTTATTTCAAAAAGAATTATAAAACGTAAAATATGCGAATTGCAAAATGCGCTCGAAGCCTTTCCGAAGAAATGATTAAAAAACCTTGTAAAAACATCAAATCATCGTTTTATTTTTCTTTCCTTTTCGCATCGCACTTTATTTAATCAATAAATCTTTAAGAAATAAACGATATAAGTTGTGATACCCGCGGACACGACAAGCAAATAAACTAGGAAATATAAAATCTTTCGCTATCGCGGTCATTTTAAGTTTTTCGTAATTTGCATTGCGTGCAAATTATAATATATACTCAAACACTATCCTATAAAAGTTGCGATCTGCGATTTGCGCAGATTGCATTTCGCAGCCTTTAAGGGTCAAGAATCACAAAATATTATAAGGAATGATTGTGATTTGCATATTAAATGAATTCAGCGTGTGAAAATAGCTTGTGTCATATCAAATGGAATTTAAGATCTTAACGGATTTAAAACGATTGATAGATCTTACGTGCGAAGCCATGTGAAATATTAAATTAGGAATTATGAAAGATGATAGATATATTGACATCTTCTCACGTGTGTTTGAAGTAAATGATTGATTTACTCTTATAATACTCCTTATGTGTTAAATTCACTTCACTCTCAGGAAATCAATTACCATGTTGAAGAAGTTCAAAATGAGTAAAAGGGGCAAAGAAATTTCTCAAACGTCGTCCACAGAAGACATAGATATGTCTTCATTATTTTCAGACACCATCTACAACAAAGACTGCGGCAGTTCAGCATGGGAGGCAATGTATAAACTCTTCGAAGATGAAGGACCAAGGGTGATAAACAAAGTTTCTGCAATAGGCACTGATTCTACCTCTAAAGCAACCCTTTTTGACGTTGCATACTCGTACATTCACAGGATAGCTGCGAGACCAAAGATTATTCCTTATACAGACATGTTTAAGTGAGAAATTGACCACTTAAACATTGAAGATAGAATGTTCAAGAATTCGAGAGGAGAAATATGGGTTCTTTCAAAGCAGAGGATTTAGCAGCAATGTATCATCTACCAACCCTGCTACAGAAATATGGCAATAAATATGTGTAGACTTTCAAAGCAAAACATCCAGATCTTATCAAAGTCATCCATGAATGGAAGGACAATGAAGGGAAATTGAAGCAAGATAAGTCTGGTTCGTACCCAATTGCACAAATTCCTAATCCTTATTGTTATGCCGTTGGTATGTTATGTAGAATATTTGCCAAGCCTGATAACTAGATTTTCAAGAGATTGGGTTTCCCTAATTGACGCAATCGTCAATTCATCTATCTTAAATTGGGCAGACATTTTATCCAACTACCTAGCCAAGCATATAACTGAATATAGGAATAAAAGAAGTGTTTCACTCAGAGAAATACGTCCTTTTTATATGTATGCCTATGTCATGGACGCTATCTATTTTACTTCTAATTTTCCTACCATGGGTTGGAAATGGACCACCAAAAATGCTACCTCGATTCATATCTACCATAGAGAACTCTAGGATTCTGAGTTCCACTTACACTTCTATAAATATACTATGGAGTCATATTACCCATGCATTAGATGATTTTCAACAAAAAAGCTCCTAAGGTTTCTGAAGAAACCAATGTAGATATTCTTCCCGTAGCTATATGGTTTTCCAAAGAAAAGTTCACATACATTAGAGTATTTGGGAGTTATGCTTCTCCCCATGTTTTACCTTACTATGTTCCAGATAAATTACTTGCAAAAGAAATAGCCTATCATCTTGTCAACGGTGTCACAAAGCAACTACAGGATGGTAAAAAGGTTATTTCCCTCTACAGTGCAGCACCTTTGCTTTGGCTAATATTGGCCATACATACAAATAGGTTCCCAAGATTCAATTATTGAAATTGGAATTTATGCTAGGAAGATTATATGATCCCAATTATGTGATTAAAAATTACATCGCAGAGCTAAAAATGAAGCCTTTTGTAAAGGAAGCAGATGAATTTGATGACTTCTTCCAAGGCATGGAAAATTTCTCTAATATTACCAAATACGTTTCTATTCAATTAAGTCAAGAAGATGCTGAAGATTTTCAAGCATGTAGAAACAAGAGACTATAAAATGTTCGTTTGAATTTTTTGACTATTGAAGATGAAAAACACACTACAAGTGTTAGTCTAGATGATGAAATGAAAGATATATCTGAAAATGAATCAATTCAATCACATCAGCATTCTGATAATTCGGATCAATCTGAAAATGAATCCAAATCTAAGAAAGCAAATTTAGAAATTGACCAAATTATTCAAGAGATAGAAGTGCTAGACAAAACAAGGAAAAATGGGACAAAATCAAATTTGGAAATAGTTCAACATAGTCATAGCATGTCAGATCAATCCAAGCCGTCTCATGTAAAACATTTGATGAATGAATGGGAAGAATTTTCCGAAACAATAAAGACTCCCAAAGAAAATCCCAATACTGATCAAGCAGCAAGTTTCCAAACACCAGAACCTTCACAAAAAATGGTTGAGACTGTCAATATGCTACAAAGAGTTCCAGCAATGCATGACAAAGAAATCATACCAGTCTACCCTACAAATCAAATAGTTCCACAGATTGAAGATATTCCTTCATTAGATATTTTCTACAGTGTTAGCTACAAGGCTGTAGTTAAAAGAAATAAAAGAAGAAGGATTGATGAAACAACTCCAAAACCAACAGATGAATCAGTTGATGTACTTTGGAAGGATTCCTCAGATGATCCCACTGAACATCTAACCAAGTTAGCACAATATGCAAGGGCATATGCCACCGCTACTGTTGATAAATATACTGAGGTTAGAGTATTTTTTAAACAAAGGGAAGCCAAAGTACAAGAATTAGAACAGTTGTTAAATGAAGAGAAAGCCAAGTCCATTGAGAAAATCAAAATAAGCACAGCGTAATTTCATGAAGATATTGAAAGCCTCACATCAAAGTATCAGACAGAGCTTAATGAAAATCAAGCACATCTAGAAATAGCAATGGCTGAGTTACAGATTCAACCACAGTTAGAACAATTCATCAAAGAAACACTTGATGTAAACACCATGTTAAAGAAAGAACAAGAAGTGTTTTCTCACCAAGCTTCCATGATTGATTCTTATTGTGATTCCAATAAGATAATGATTCAGAAAATAGCAATTCAGAAACTGGAATGTGAAAGACTTGAAAAGAAAATCAAAGAACACATTCAGTGGGAAATTTCAGATACAGGAAAGCAAGCTAATCTACCACAAATAGATAAGATTCACAAAGAATTTTTATTCGCAGAATGGAGAGCACAAATTAATCAAGCAGAGAAAGCAGCGACCAAGATGTCCAAGAAATCAAATGAGATTATTCAATCTATATGTGATCAATTGTTTAAAACATAACTTCTTATAGAAAACATGTCTGATGTGTTTTTAGGAACAAGAGAAGTATAAATAAAGTGGAGACAGAGAGCAGATACACAAGGGGAAATGATCAAAAAAGTTAATAAGTTTGATCAGGAAAATTACTGAAATTTTCTGATCAAACCTTACCATCAACATCAAACTCTTCAGTCTCTTACAGATTCGGCAAAAATATCTCAGTCAGTAATCTCAAATGCTATTTTCAAGGGACAGATTCAATCACGGATATCACAGCCATCTTAGCTTAAAGAAACGCTAGATATTTGTCAACTTCGTGATCACACTCAGAAAGAAGAGCAAGATTCGTAAAATCAGGATTGTTAGTTTAAAGTTCCTAGATTATTGTTAAAGTTAAGTTTTTAGAGAAAGGTTGTTTGAAAGCTCCTCTACATTTTTGTAATAATTTAATTTTAGTTTGTAGGTAGTTTAGTATTTAAACCCTTCTCATGCATTTAGAGAAGGGTCCAGAATTTTATTGAGAACATTTGCAAAGAATGCTTAACTGTAAGTAAGTTTGTGCATGCCTTGATAAAATAGTGGAACACGGCCTTTTCAGTTATATATCATTTTGTTGATAACTTTTGATGCATTTTTGTATTCTTTGAAAGACTTATTGGTAGAAGAGTTGAATGTGGCCTATTATCACTGATCAGATGAACAGAGCAGTACACATCTGGTACTATTATCATGTATGCTAATTCTGTTTTTGGATATTAGTGATGAATCCAACTTTCATGAATTATATACGAAATCAATTATTTTTTTCTAAAATATCAGTTGCACTATTGTATGATATAAAGATAGAAATTGGTTTATTTTATATATGGTCATCAGATATATGCGATATATTTCTCATTTTCATTTGATTAACTATTTTTTTAAGAAAATCATCTTACAAAGTATTAATTCTATTAAATATTTGATGATCTTAATCATCACAGATTGAATAGATATCATTCTAGATCACATCAAATTAGAGTTATCCGGGTTAGATTAGACTTAATTCAAAGTTTTTCATTTTAGAATAAATTTGCTTTAGTTTTTAGTAATTCTTCATGCAAATCCTTTGAGAGAAACTCAACAATCAAAACAAAAACCCAACTCTGGGAAACTGGTCCCATTATATCCAGTTGGAGTCACTATCCCAAATGGAAAAAGAACTGTCTTAAGGTCCGGACCGAGTGGTTATCCCCCTTGTTGTTGCCACAGATTTCTGAGGCCTCAACACCGCCACATTTATGAGCCTGATGCACGATATATTTCATCCTTATCTCAATAAATTTGTACTAATTTTCATAAATGACATAATGATTTACTCTGAGACCGAAGAAGAGGATAAGGAAAATTTTCACACAATATTTCAAGTATTGCAGAATCAACAATTATATACTAAATTCAGCAAATGTGACTTCTTTAAAGACTAGATTCAGTATCTGGGCCACATTATATCAGTAGCAGGGATAGCGGTTGATCCGGAAAAAATTCGGGCCATCATGGAATGGTCAGTACCCAGGAACGTAGCATATATAAGATCATTATAGGGCTCAATGGTTATTATCGGTTATTTATAGAAGGGTTTTCACGAATTACGTATCTGACTACATCCCTATAGAAAAAGGGAAGGATTTTAATTGGACAAAGAGCTGCCAGCGAAGTTTTGAACAACTAAAGAACTTGTTAACAACAACTCCAGTGCTAAATATTGCATAACCAAATAAGGAGTTTGTTGTTTGCAATGATGCATGTTAAGAAGGCGTGGGGCAAGTTTTAACCAAGGAAGGTAAGGCGATTGCGTACAAGTCACGGAAGCTGAAATATCATGAGCAGAGATATTCAGCCTGTGACTTAGAGTTAAGTATTGTAATTCATGTGTTAAAATTTTGGAGGCACTACCTCATGGGGAAAATATTTCTGTTGAAAACAGATCGCGATAGATTGACCAGCTACTTTAAGCAGCCCACCCTAAATGCGATACAAGCAAGGTGGAACGCCCTTTTAAGTCAATTCAAATTTGAAATTTAGCACATCAAAGGCAAGGAAAATCGTGTCGCAGACACATTAAGTAGGAAAATAAATTGTATATATGAATTGCAGTACAATCAAATTGAATTTAAATTTAAAGAGTTGATAAAGGAGGTTGCACTGAAAGGTCCTAAGTATCAATTTTTGTGGTAACAAGCACAATAAGATGAAGGGCTAGGAAAGAAAACTGAATTTTAGATTGATAAAGATCAATTACCAACCTTCTAGGGAAGATTGTACGTTCTAAATCATAATTCGGTAAAACAAACACTTTTGGATGAATTTAATCGAAGACCTTACGTTGCTCATCCTCGATACCAGAAAATTCTTTCAGCAATAAAGAAAATTTATTTTTAGCCCAAAATGTGTAAGGACATAATTGAATATCTGATAGGTGCATGGAATGCCAACAAGTGAATTTTGAACATCAACATCCAGCGGGTCTACTACAACCAATCGCAGTACTAGAATGGAAATGGGAGGTGATCACTCTCGATTTATCAAGGGATTTCCTAGGACAAAAATACATAATGACTCAATCATGGTTTTTGTTGATAAACTTAGTAAGTCTGCTCATTTCGTTTCGGTACAATCCAATTACAAGGCAGTACAAATTGCTGATATTTTTATGAAAGAGATATTCAGGCTGCATGGAATCCCAAGAATGGCGATTTCCTATCGCGATGTGAAGTTCAATTCGACATTCTGGAAAGATTTGTTCACTGGATTGGGGACTCAGATACAATTCAATACTCCGTACCATCTGCAAACGGACGAGAAAATCGAACGCGTAAACCAAGTTTTAGAATATATGCTTTAGATGTACGTCATGCAACAACACGAAAAATTGAAAGAGTATCTACATTTGGTATAGTTTGCATATAACAACGGGTACCACGAGTCATTAAATATGAGCCCTTTTGAGGCATTGTATGGAAAAAAGTGTCGAACCCCTATAAACTGGAACGATCATGAAAATAAATTAATGCTTGGGCCTAAGATGTTAGAGGACATGTAACGTGAAGCAAAGAAAATTCGACAAAATCTAAAGGTTGCGCAATATCGACAGAAATTCTATGCAGATAAAAAAAGTACATACATGGAATTTAATGTGGGGGATCATTTTTATGTGTGAATTAAGCGACCCCGCTATTATGGTCCCTTCCAAATTTTGGATCGATTTGGACGAGTGGCTTATCAATTAGCTTTACCAAATCACATAAAAGTCCACAATGTATTTCATGTATCACTTCTGAAGAGATACGCATACGATCCTAAACATATGATTCAAAAGAAAAATGTGCAGATAATCAAAATTTTGTTATTACAGCAGAATTGAGATGTGTATTTAACTAAATGAACTGTATTTTAGTTGATGCAAGTCGAACTGGATGGAGAGTTCCTGGTAGAACCCCAGTGCATCCTCGATCAAAGAGAAATATCATTGCAGAAAGGATCCATCACCCAAGTTAAAGTGTAGTGGAAGCACTTTGGACCTAAGGAGGCCACCTGGGAGGACGAGCAATTTATGAGGGAGGCCTATCCGGAAATGTTTCGGAATATTTAAGGAACATCTGGGATGGTGTTCACTTAAGGGGGGGGAGATGTAACCCCTCTTACAGTCAACTTATTTGGATTTAATTATGACTTATTAACTATTGAGTGAAATAGTAATTCGTAGTTAAATTTAAGAAACTGGTTAATTAGAAGAATGATTTTTTTGTTTTGAACAGAAAAAGGTATGTGAATACATGATTAAGTAGTATTTGATTTTTAAATAAAAATTTTAAGAATTCGAAATGGAAAGTAAGAGAGTAAAGCTCAAGAGTAGAGGCCCGATAGTAATTAACAACTACCATACAGTTAATCAATTGTGCTTCTTGATATTTCTCCCCAGAGGGATCTCAAGTGGGAGAAGAGGGGTTCCACCCTCAAAGGAAGCAGAAGAAGGAAAGGACACCAACGGAGATAAGAAATAGGATATTGCGGAGGATTATAGAGTTGGGAATAAAAACCATTGGAACCATTTCAGACTCATACCAGACTGAACCTGGAATAGGTTTTGAGATCTGCGAGAGAGAAATTCCAGATTGAAAAGATTTCATTTGTTGTATGGTAGTGGGGGCTCGGGGGGAGTATCAGACGTAATCGTCGATATCATTAGTAGGCTGGAGATCCCCTCCATTGAGATTTTATACTCAAGCTTTACCAGATAGATAATAGCTTTGAAAACCCCAGGTAACATATATGTTCCTGTTTATTTGTTTTAAGAAATGCTAGAAATTGGAGTGTTGAATGAGTAAATATACATATCGTAACTATTTTAACTGTAGATGATTATTGGTTGTTAAATATATGAACCTGTTACGCAGGTTAGTGAATACAAGGGGGGGAATTATAGAACCTATAACAAACAGTGTGAAACTTGGTAGCATTGAACTGGCTACAATAGAATTTAAACCTATTATTCTTAAAATTCAGCAAAGCCTGATAGTAACGAATTTAATTACAGAAGGAAAGGAATTAGATAAGGGTCTGTGTAAATATGCAGGAAGCATTTTTTAACTCCAGCATTGTAAATCTGGAGATTGGTTTACCAACATATTGTAATAAGCTTAAGGAATTAAGGTCAAATTAGTGGAAAATGCAGGAGACTAGTGCCATATCAATTCTAGAGAGTTTGGATCAAGACTGTAATGGGTTAGTTCAACCTAGAGGGAACCTCTGAGTCAAACAATACGAAAAGGGTAGCGACCCACTCCATCATTAGGACAACCTTTTTATAAGCCTAGGTGGGAAGAAATTAAATTAATAATGCTCATTTATCCACAAGAACTATAAAGCAATAGCATGATAAAGAATTTTTTTTTTAAGCTTAACAAAACATAACAAATAGTGCTATCCATGAATACAAAAAAAATAGAAAATATAGGAGTATCATTAAGATCTATTCTATTCAAATAACCCATACAACCAGTTCTGGATAGGTTATAACTCCAAACTAATACTAAAACATTAACAGAAGAATTGTTTCATATATAAATATATAACCTTACAAAGCAAAAAAATGTACAACAAAACAAGGCAGAATTGTGTATAATCGTGGGTGAGCATTACCATGCTCCAGCAAAATAGAATTACTTTCAATCTTAACAATGACACAAAATACATATAAGTTGCATAGGCATAGATTAATTTAACCCAGGAGACAATCCAACCCACGAAAGCATAGTTCCAAAGTTTAATTATACAAAACGAAGCTAACCTTGTTTGGGGAAATTATGCAAAAACAAATAACTAGGCATTGCCTAACACATCAGTATCCACGAGTTATGAGTCAAGAGACAGAGTTGTGTAATGGCTTCCTATGAACAAGCAGATCTCTCAAGGTTTGTGCAAACCCTTGAGCCTAAACTGCCATTTTCAAACCAAGAATGCAGCAACTCAGAAAAACTCAAACGGAAACCCTATCACTCTTTTTAAATAAATATTAGCAGACTTGTCTGCAAAGTTTATCCAGTGGAAAACATCGAGCCAGTAAGTACTTGGAGAAATAAAATTCAAGTTTAAACCCCACAGGCAGTGAGATGTTTGAATGTGGAAAACGGGTAGTCAGAGGTGTACTTGGGTAATCACAACAGTGGGTAAGTTAGCAATCTAAGTAAACCAAGACAATAGAGTAAGAAAAATGTACACTATAAGATTGTCAGCATGAGATTGCGCTTACCTGAGCAACAAAGGGTTCCTTGTTGTGTCTGTTCTCTTGCGCATAAAACCAAGGAGGGGTCTTAATGCCAGAACCCTCAGCTTGAAGTATTGGAATCGAAACAAAACACAGCAAGATCTCATCTAGAACCAAAAGTTGCAGGGCAAGAGCTCAGCCGAGACGGCGAAAAATGAAAATCATTCTGAAGGTTTGGGGTAGGAGCATACCCTAACGAACCCTCAACTAGTGTTGAATGTCATATTGGAGCGATATCTAAGTCATAGAGCCCTCCACCTGGCCAACCTAGAATCCCGAAATTGATTAATGGCTCATGGATCAAATAATACATCAATACTAATGTTTAGGATCTACTATGGTTAATATGTCAAATCGAATACCACCTTCAAAAAAAATTATTACATATGATTTAACCATAAATTATTATTGGTAACTTGTGAGCATAAAGGTACTGCATCAATAATCAATACCATGTGACTATTCACATGTCAATTTGTTAATTATGCGTTGTGTATACATACCATATCAAATGAAGAGTAATTCTTATGTTAATTAGCGTCTATAGTTTAGTGACATACACATTATTCAATATAACGTAAAGGAGAAAAAATGTGAAACAATTGTATAGTATAAATGTGTAAAATCAGATATAGTACCTAGCTAAAAAAAATTATGTTTAACATTAACGAGTGTTAAAGTTAATAATTTGGTTGGAAAATAAAATCTAACCAAATAAATATAAAAAACCGTCAATTGATATTTCCATTTCAAGCTTTAAGAAGATTATTTTTTTAAAATAAAATAATTACTGGCATACGTATTAATAATATAATATTTAAATTACATAATCTAATAAATATAAAACAATGATAGTAATACATGGATCCAATATTATAATATACAATATTTTATTTTTTTCCTTATATAGCCGATCCGCACATTATCGATTATCGTTATTATTAGTCCCTGCCCTAAGGCAAAGCGACTATAGTATAGTAATTGGGTGTGCTGCTTAAATATATATATATATATATATATATATATATATATATATATTTTTTTTTTTTTTTTTTCAACATGTTTGATTTAAACAGATTTTTGGTGTTTACAATTGTGTATTTTATGTATTTGTGTTTTTTAGATGAATAACATTAACATGTGGCAATAATAAATTTATTAGTTTCATGGTAAAAATTATAATACTTCTTGTATTAAGATGAATATTATTTTCTATTCTTAATTGTTGGGGAAATTTGTTGAAAATAGTTTATTCGGCAAACCAAACTGCTTTCAATGCATTCACTCAAGATGAAAAACATATTAAAAAAAGAAAAAGGAAGAATTCTACAAACAATTCTAAGGATAGAAGTAGTCATAAAGTCCAAGCAAGAATGAAAGGGTTTGCAAACTGCTCTAAACAAGCATGAGAAGCTTTGGAAATGCATACCAAGGCACGAACAAAGTAATATTATCAAGTTACAATTGTTACACAGAGATAGCAAATATTTGCAAATGAAGTAGTCTTGTGGATGAATGATTCCTTTACTCATACCATGAACTTTATTAATAAAATTAGAATTAATGAAGACACTCATGAGCATCAAAGAATAATTTGAAAAGTCTTGAAATGTCCCTCCATAGATTTGATTTTATTGTTGCAACCATAATTACCAAGTTTGAATTTGAATTCTATATGATATGATAAAAATTACAAACAATAATTTTTAATTTAGAAAATAAATAGACAATATAGATCGTGAAGGCTTGGATATATCAATTTTTAGTTCTTTTAAAAATTATTAAATCTTAAAGATAAAATTAATTAAAAAATAAATAAATACACTGCTTATTTTTAAAATTTAGTTTACTCAGTTTTTTTTTGTTAGAAAAATATGTAGCATGTCATGCCCAAGAAATAATGAACTTTTGGTATAGTGTCAAATAAAAAACAGTTGGAATAATTAAAAACCATGAGTTTTCAAAAAAGTACAATGGAATTTCCCCAAATAATGTCATTTGAATCAAAACATCTAACTTAGGTGAATTTGGTAATTATGATTATAATAAAAAAGAGTTAAATTATTTAATTCAAATATATCTTGATATCAAATAGAAGAGTCAAATGAAAATACTAATCAAATGAATTCAATAAAAGATTTAAATTACAATACATATTAAAGGAGTTTCTAATTTTTCACAAGGAATATGAAATAAAAATTACAATTTATATAAATATAATAAAAATTTGTTGTAGATAGGAAAGATACAATTATTTAGGAAATAGCTAGAAACATGTTAAAAGTTAAAGGATTGTCAAATAAAACTTCATAAAGTAGTAATAATTGTAATTTATTTTTTACATAGACATTTCATGAAAAATGTTTAAAATTTTGATTTTACAAAAATCATAGATCCAAAAAATGTTGTTGAACACTTGAAAATATTTGATTGTGTGGCATTTACACATATACCAAAAAAATATTATGTGATTTGGAAAAAATATATTTTTATTAAATACAATCAAAATTCCAAAACATACCATACACATTATGCAATCATGATTAAAAAATAATATAGATAGATAGATAGATAAATTGTAAGTAGAGAGCATCATTGGTGTAAATCAAATCAAATTACCATAGTGATATCTCATAGCAATGGCATTCAATGTGGAGCACAAGTGCCACCTAATCAACTTTGAGTCATTTTTTAGATAGTCATAAATCACAAGGGATATAATTTTATACAATGACAGGATGACATTGCAGAATGTGGTGCCTTTCTGGGAATTGTGATGCAGCATATGGTTAAAACAAATTATGTGATTGCGTGCATGACAACCTTTGCTGCTACAATGGCCCAAGCAAAACTCTTACATCTATCCTCAATAATTAAATCAATATTGCTCTACTTCCGTACATAGGCTTTCAGGCTTTCAGGGGATATTCGCATGTCTTAAGACAACAGTGATATAATTAAATTCGCTCTACAAAGACTTTATTTTGATATTGTCCTGTATTAATAAAATATTGTCGTACAATATACCATTTTAGTATTTATTATTAATATGAGTCATTTAGCAAAGAACGATGGAACGATGGAATCTAAACTTCACTAAAATCAACATAAATATGTTAATTTGTCTACGGTCTGAAAAACCTATATAATGAAATATGTTACTTGTCCTCCCAAAAACCTATCTAATCAATTGGATGTATGCCTGTTGACTTTGGATTCCTTTGTCGCAATATGTACTCTGAACTGAATAATAGATAGATGTCCATATCCCTCGTTAAATATAGAAATGTACGACGTGCATTTCAAAGGATTTGGTTCGTACTAAATATTAATAAATATCTAAATAATAATAATTAT